>VMYD01000068.1:3407500-3557123 GCA_007663325.1 Eucalyptus pauciflora | reverse complement strand
TTTCTGAAAAATGGTTTTTCTCCTGCCGTTCGGGGTTTTACGAGGAGGAAGAAGGGATGCGCGGCGTCCATGGCCACTCACGGTGTGGAAAAATCAAAAAACTTCTGCAAATGACACTTTCAAATGGAAAAAATAAAATAGTGCAATATATGCAGAGAGGATATATGTCTAGGGATGCTTAATTTTTAGTAAAAAAAATTATCTTATGGGAAGTTGAGAGAAATTTGAATTCCATCTGGGGAGTAAAGCATTTGTGAGATTAATTGGTAATATCTTGATTATTCATTTTACTAACATTAATATAATTCATCTTCATAAAAAAGAAGATGATATTTACCTATCTAACATGCTTATTATAGATCTATTTTGATTTATTGGTTCAGGAAAGGATTTGTACGCGGATTTGGAATGTTGTGTAAATTTAATTTCCTGTACAATTAAGTACAAAGAATTTCATGTTTGACAATCATATAAATTTTGGTTTATAAGGTCGATTGATATTCAGAATATATCAAAAACATGCCTCTTTTTTTACCCAATGACTCATTACAAACCTTTAATTTTTAAAACACTAACTCATAGTTGAGTTTTACCTATAGAGACCACTTTGCACTTCCGCATCAATTAGCCTAATATTTCCATTTATAAAATTCTCTCCAAAAATGTCATGTCCTAAATTCTTACACCCATTAAAAGCACTCAGAACCTACAAGTTTTCAAGAAGGGACAATATAATCTTTTGAATATCGAATTTTGCTTGGGTGTGTGTGTGGGTGTCAATCGTAAAGTAAGTTTTTTTTTCATTGAACTAACCACGACAAGGTTGGGTTTTAATAAAAACAAAAACCCGCCGGATAATGAGAAACGAACTGTCGTTTTCTAGATTCAAGGGAAATACTCCCCTTTATAACTTAAGCTGCAACTGTCTCCTCTCCACCCTCAATCCACAACAGAAAAAACTCCTGCCCCTTGTCAACCACGGGAACAAACCGCTTAAGCAAATCAAAGCTCCAACAGACAAAGAAAACAAAAGCCGAAACTTCATTACAATCTGATGCATTAAGGGAGAGAATCAATCCTCCAATATAATTCCTTCCGATCCACATTTCTTTTTACAAAAATGGGTTGCAGGGAGTCGAAGCATGCTGTTGCCACCGGAAACACCCTTACCAAAAGCTGGAGTTCAAGCGCCAATCCCGAGAAGAACAAACAAGCAGAACAGAACGTTCCTCAGATGGAAGCAATTGGGAATGACACGACATTACTTGTGCAACAAGAAACCAATGATGCGTTGAGCTGGGACACAGGAGCTACGGCCACAGTTGAGGACATAACTGAACATCCCGATCTTGAACAAGAAGAAGAGATCAAAGAAGAAGAAACAAAAGCTTTGAACAAAGACCAAGACGAAGAAAAATGTGTAGAGGAAGAAAAGGAGATTGAGCCTGAGCAGGAGCTAGAGCCGGAGACGGAACCGGTATTAGAAGAGGAAGAGGCAGAGCTAGGGAGGTTCATATCCCACGACTCGCCGGATCATTACTTCTCTCCGAGAAGAGACAACGAAGCGCTGGAAGAGATTATGTCCGAGGGGCTCTCCTCTGAGTACAACTCGCCCCAGCATGAACCGGTCAAGGAGGGCGAGTACAGTAAAGTGGTGGTGGAAGAGAAGAATGCTACTGCACTGCAAAAGGCAGAGGAAATGAGGGAAAAGGAAAATGACTCTGCTCCTGATGAGGTACTTAAACGAATCTTCTGAGAATTTAACCGCTGAGTTCAAATACTAGAGACGTATTCAGGATCATAAGATCACGCACGCAATTTCGCAGACATATGTCTTGACGCTGATTATGTTCATGCTAATCTACACAACCCATTCTTTTCCCTTGATTTTGATACATTTACCATGCGTTAAAACATTGATGTGAAGGCCAAGAAATACAAACGTATCAGACTGACAGTTTGAGCGGGTTAAGTCCTAACAAAGTTGTTGGAACTATGATTTTGTGCAGGAAGTTGTGACTCATTTAGCAACTGCAAAAGTAGCGAAGAGCAACTGAATTGAAGCAGCGGCATCGCAAGAATTCCATAACTAATCTTAAGCAGCCTTTTATACCTTGGTTACATAAAATTACAGTGATGTAGTTTGGTTCTCGACACTAAAAATTGTCGAACGGAGAACAGACTTAAGGGTTGGGGCCACGGATGTAAATTATAGGATTTGTTATGTGTGCATTGGGGTTGGAGAGATGATTAGGGCCTGTTTGGTAACCATCCCAACAGTGTCAGATTCTGATTTTTTGTTTCCAGAATTAGTTTGGGACAAGAATCGCGTTTGGTAAAATTTTTGTTTCCGGGAACAAATTTGTTCCCAGAATCAGTTTGGGACGAGAATCAACAATAAAAAAAAAAGTTGATTTTTGTTCCGGGAATGAAATTGAGAATCAAAACTCTTCTTCTTCTCTTTTCGCCTTCTTCATCGATCACCATCCCCGCGGACCGCCACTGGCCGCCGCTTGTCGCCATATCCGCCGCCGACGCTGCCGCTGCCGGCGTTACGCCGCCCACCGCCGCCTGTCGCCGGCCATGGTCTAATACCATCCAATCTCGCCGCCGTCCACCCCATCGCCAACGGGCCGACACACCACCGGGTCGCCGGGCGATAGGTTCGGCGAAGCTTGCCTGAGGCTCCCGCCAGTTAGGTTTAGGTCCGGGCGGAAAATGCCAATCCAGGGCTTCCATCTCGAAAGACCAAAGGGACCGCCCGAAGAAGAATTCATAATAGGAGAAAAGAAAAAAAAAAAGGAAAAAAGGAAAAAAAGAAAAGAAAAAAAAGGAAAAAAAAAAGAGAAAAGAAAAGAATAAAGGAAAAAATTATAAAAATTAAAATAAATTGATTTGGAACAGAATCAATGAACACGGTATCAAACGCAATTCTATTCCAGAATCAAAAATTTTGTACAGTTACCAAACACATTATTTTACTCAGAATCAGTTCCCGGGAACAGAATAAAAAATAATCATTTCTGATCAGAATTTGTTCCCGGGAACAGAATCGTTACCAAACGCGCTCTTATTGTTCCTACATCACTCCCCGTATTGTTATCACCTTGTGGTTTTACACTCTTCTGAAGACGAAGTTAAAAACAAGAGGACTTTAATCACATGATCAAATCAGAATGACAGAGTCATGGAGTTAGATTTTACTGGACTTGAACAAATATACTTGTTCAAATGTAGTCGAACGGTGAGCTAAACTTAAAATAATGACTACAGTATTGGCACTTGATTTTTGTTTTAACACACCAATTGAATAGCACTTATCGATATTTCATTCTGAACTCGGAATTCCTATGGATTAATGGCCTCACAATGTCCGCAAGTCCTTGACAGAGAAAATTTTGAGACTGTTACAACACATTAAGAACCAATTTTCGTGCTTAGATATGAGAGGAGCCATTTCTTTTCTTAATTGCAGTCTATGATGAACTTGGAGCTTCGTGCTAATACATTTTTAAGAATCATTAACTATGGACATCTTGATCTCTGAGATGCCTAACAATAAAGGCATGTCCCTGTCCTAATTTCGATAGATTAATTATATAGATACCTGATGTTTTGGGTTCATTCTTCCCTAATGGACTCTCAATCGCTGCGATTAGATTATTGACAAAAAATCTTGAAGTCATCCACGAAATCTCTGATGAACCTTATATTATGCATTAGATGCCGAAGAAAACAAAACCCTACTGCTGTTTGGCTGTACATTGGAAACGAATGGAGAGTGCATACTGGACTTCGTTCACAGTCAAATTACGTTGCAATATCCTATCGAAACAGTATAATCAAGTCTAGCAAACTAGCTTCTAATTGGTCATGTCTGGCAATTGTCTTTGCTGTTGATATTTTCCAGGATTTCTTCAGGAGAAGCCTGAGTAGGCATCACTGAATATGGAGCTACAAAAAAATGAAGTAGCTGTAAGCAATGGAGTGGCAGACTTGGTTACTTATATATACACTTAAAACATCAGGATTTGACTACAAGGCGTTATTGAGCTATAGAGGATTAGACACTCAAACAAGTATTATCGACTTCCTTTGTATCAGCCTAATTGACATAGGAATTCATGCTTACAAAGATGACGAAGAGCCAAGGGAAGTGATTGGCCCAGAGCTTCTCCAAACAATCAAGCAGTCAAGAATCCCCATACCCATCTTCTCAAAATGTTATGACTCTAGCAAATGGTGTCTCAAGGAGTAGGTGCAGACTTTGGATGCAAGAAAACCAAGGGATAGAAGATAATGCCCATTTTAAATGACGTGGAACCTTCTGAGGCAGGCCTCCTCTGCACTGCTACTTCAAAATGTAATGTCATGGCAGACGCTACTGTCAAATATTGGGATGCAAGACTATTGTTCTGAATGCAACCTGTGAAAACCAAGGAACTGTTAAGCAGCAACCTTGAGAAAAAAATTAAGAAGAAAATATTGGCAGAAAGGCAATGGCAGCAACAACAAAAAATCAACACAATTCCCAGTCTTAACAGCATGCAACACATGACAGAAATATATAATCACAACATTCATGATTTCAGCATTTACCAATTCGGTCCTTCCTAAAAGCACTCTTGGTTGACAAATTTCAATCGGCAGCATCTGGTCTAACGTGTTATACACATTAAATGCCACAACAATCAGCCCACAGACCTTTGTGAAGCAAGGAAAGCAGAACTCAGTGCAGGCACCTTAAAAAGGCATCCGACCTAACAATAACTGATGGTTTCCAACAGATTGCCATATTTAAGGTCAATGACTCAATGGCTCACCCTCTTTCAGTATAACACTTTTAGGGAAAGCCAAGTTGGAAGTAAAGGAAAATTTAAATGGGCGCTTCCCCAATAGAGAAACCTGTCTTATATAAGAAAGCATGGCTTTATATGTTCAAACTTCACTTTAAAATCTTTGGCACTTGACTTCCAGTGAAGAAATATGTCTCTAGGAGCTTCACAAATGAGGTCACCAAGCAATGATCTGTGACTCAAGAAAACCACAACCCACTACCTAATAAACTGAAAATTCACATGCTTCAATATGCACGGATGCAACAGCAGAGAAAGCCACAGAGTAATGGACTGAGTCTATCGATTAAAAAAGAAAACCACAATCCACGTAGTGAGAAAAACAAAGTTTCATCTGAAGTCAACATATATTTAATCATCGAGTTGTTAGAAACTGAAATTGATCAAATAGCTCTCTAATGCCCTTGGAGGATGCATTTAAAAAAAGAAATACTACTGTCATTGCGAAGGAGGGAGTATCAGCAAAATCTACTCACATGTAGTAACGCGAGAAGGAAATGAATGACATCCAAGAGGAAATAAGAAAGAATATCTATTCGAGAATTTGGTACGGTCAAGAATTGTTAGATGGCTCAACCTTCTGATCGGATCCAAATTAAAGAAACTGAAGCAGTTCATCTAATTTCACTTTGAAACTACTGTTTATCTACAAATACAGTGACATCATCTGCTCTACAGAGGACCTAATTTATTTTATTTTATTTTTTTGAGTGCATGAAACTTTGAGTTTCGACATGTACCAAAAAACGCCTTAAAATATCAATTACAAGTCAATTGGACCAAAAAAGTGCACCAACATTTAGAATTTGATTGCACAGTCAGCACGGTCATTGTAATCGTGCCCTTATGGCAGCACATGTAAATGTTTGCTGAATATTCTGTCACAGAAACAGAATGAGTGTAGTTGATTTTTCAGTTTGCTCAAGTACACATGGGAACGGAAACAAATCATATGCTGTACATCTCCTACAGCAACCAAGACAAGCTACTTTCACAATGAGGTGAAGCCTGTATGAAGTAAAGGCCACAGGAAACGATCTAAAATGTGCTGCCAACAAAGGTGCTTAGCATCTTGGTGAATATGTGCCAAGTAACCCAACTAGTGCATGATCAAAATATATCAAAGTGATGACCAAATATATATTTGGATTGTAATCTTTCACTTCAAAATGACTCGGTTATAAAATGGAAAGGCTAACGTAGTTTAACAATCATTTTGTTGGAAATGGTGATCCATTTTCTAGAATTTCTTAAGAGTTGCTAAACTTTTAGAATTTCCTAGATGAAGTTTCTGGAAGGAAGAGGAAAATGTCCAACATGTAAGAGAAGTCTCTAGAAGAACTACAATTTAGAATTTGCTAGAGAAGCCTACATGGTTTGCATTCAAGAGAAGTCTGGAATCTTCTTTAACAGCTTATATAAAGGAGCAAGTGCTCCATGTTTTGTGTTGGGAGCTTCCCATAAAAACCACATCATGTAGCTCCCACCAAGACCTCCTTCAACCATTGTAAAATTATTTTATCCAACTAATGAAACTATTTCCCATATCCCATGTTTTTTGTCCTTCAATTATCCTAGTTTATCCCTTGTCCATCCACTATAAATTATATCATACACTTGCACACAATATTACTACCCAAAAACTATAACTAATACCAAAACCATGCTTCCGCAGCACACACATCCAAAAATTATTAACATGGTATCAGAGCTAGATGAACCCAAGTTCGTAACTGAGCCAGGCGTAAGGGACCATGAAGCCAGAGCTAGGCATACTTGGATGGTTATGGGCGTTTGTCCTCACCATCATCAACTAAAAAGGCCAGAGCCCGAGCGAGAGCCAACAAAGCCAGAGCCGGAGCCGGAGCCAGAGCTAGAATCAAAGGCCAGAGCCGAGCGAGAGCCAAGAGAGCTAGAGTCGGAGCCAGAGCCAGAACTAAAGCTAGAGCCAGAGCCCAAGCCCGAGCTAACAACTACAACTAAGAACATTTTGATGCCCGAGACATATGGGACATCGTTGAAGAAAAGTCATGCACATTCAAAGGCAAGTGCAAGTGTTTCGACAAGAGAATGCAAGGGATCGTAGAATGAAGACGAAATAAAAGACATGGACAAACTACAATATCCGAAGTATCCCGAAAATGGATCAAGGGGGAGTGTTGGAAATGGTGATCCATTTTCTAGAATTTCCTAGAGTTGCTAAACTTTTAGAATTTCCTAGATGAAGTTTCTGGAAGGAAGAGGAAAATGTCCAACATGTAAGAGAAGTCTCTAGAAGAACTACAATTTAGAATTTGCTAGAGAAGCCTACATGGTTTGCATTCAAGAGAAGTCCGAAATCATCTTTAAGAGCTTATATAAAGGAGCAAGTGCTCCATGTTTTGTGTTGGGAACTTCCCATAAAAACCACATCATGTAGCTCCCACCAAGACCTCCTTCAACCATTGTAAAATTATTTTATCCAACTAATGAAACTATTTCCCATATCCCATGTTTTTTGTCCTTCAATTATCCTAGTTTATCCCTTGTCCATCCACTATAAATTATATCATACACTTGCACACAATATTACTACCCAAAAACTATAACTAATACCAAAACCATGCTTCCGCAGCACACACATCCAAAAATTATTAACATGGTATCAGAGCTAGATGAACCCAAGTTCGTAACTGAGCCAAGTGTAAGGGACCATGAAGCCAGAGCTAGGCATACTTGGATGGTTATGGGCGTTTGTCCTCACCATCATCAACTAAAAAGGCCAAAGCCCGAGCGAGAGCCAACAAAGCCAGAGCAGCCGAGCGAGAGCCAAGAGAGCGAGTCGGAGCCAGAGCCAGAACTAAAGCTAGAGCCAGAGCCCGAGCCCGAGCTAACAAGTACAACTAAGAACATTTTTATGCCCGAGACATATGGGAAATCGTTGAAGAAAAGTCATGCACATTCAAAGGCAAGTGCAAGTGTTTCGACAAGAGAATGCAAGGGATCGTAGAATGAAGACGAAATAAAAGACATGGACAAACTACAATATCCGAAGTATCCCGAAAATGGATCAAGGGAGAGTGTTGGAAATGGTGATCCATTTTCTAGAATTTCCTAGAGTTGCTAAACTTTTAGAATTTCCTAGATGAAATTTCTGGAAGGAAGAGGAAAATGTCCAACATGTAAGAGAAGTCTCTAGAAGAACTACAATTTAGAATTTGCTAGAGAAGCCTACATGGTTTGCATTCAAGAGAAGTCCGAAATCATCTTTAAGAGCTTATATAAAGGAGCAAGTGCTCCATGTTTTGTGTTGGGAGCTTCCCATAAAAACCACATCATGTAGCTCCCCACCAACACCTCCTTCAACCATTATAAAATTATTTTATCCAACTAATGAAACTATTTCTCATATCATATGTTCTTTGTCCTTCAATTATCCTAGTTTATCCGTTGTCCATCCACTATAAATTATATCATACATTTGCATACAATATCACTACCCAAAAACTATAACTAATACCAAAACCATGCTTCCGCAGCACACACATCCAAAAACTATTTACACATTTACCCCTAACTATATAAATCCAAACAGAGCTAATCTCTGCAACCGATATTTCTCCCTTCCTGTACAAAACTGCCTATTGAGCAGCACATTTTCCAAAGTTAATACATTTCTGCTTTGGCTATGTCTCCTTCTTCCCCACACTAGCTAATAAGAAAGCCCCTCTCACTCCAAGTGCACTCCCAAAATTCGACTGCAAAGATTGATTACATCACTCACCATCCTATTGCAACGGTAAACTAAATATTTCTCTCTAACCTCCAGGCCTGTGTCGTAATTGTTTCTATTCTGTTCATTCACCGCTGTTGATGGACTTTTCATCATGCGTTTTTTATCTGTAGGATCACAACAGGGATTACTTTACCATAATCAACTTTGCCCATTCAAAACAGAAAATTTTATATTTCACCACAGTGACTAAGAAACTCAACAAGAAATTTAAAGACATGGGACCAAGATATAAAAGAATCACTTGTCTAAAATTGAATTTCTGGAGTAAACAGAGAAAGATTGGTTGCGTACAATGAAATTCCATCACTAACATCCTTTTCTAAAGATCAAAACTTTTTCTGTTGGTCATCGAACAAAAGAAATACTAATTGAAGATCAAGTCTGATTCGCCTTGCGAAGAAGGCTGAAATGGAACCTGTTAGTAGTAGGATCCCAATAAATCCCAATCTCATCGTGGGCCGCCAAACCCCTCCGCTGCACAAACTCCTTGATCCAACACCCCTTCAGGACGTAGGCCCCTGACGACGCCCAGAAAGCAAACGAGTCACCATCTCCTCACTCATGGCCGGGAGCGTGTGGGTCGTCACGCATGCCCGTGGAATCAAGAGCCTCGACAGGTGGCCAAGATCGCTCTTTGTAAGCTTCTTCTTGATCTTATAAGGGTCGAAGAGCAGCACCAACTCTGTGGAAAACGCCGTTGCGTCTCTCTTCCTCATCTTCACGTCCCGAGGCCTCCTTCTTTTCCTTCCGCTTTCTATGGTACCTCGCCTTCTTCTCCACAATTAAGGTCTCATCGTCGGGGAGCGAGGCCATGCATTTGCGCTTCGGTTGGGCAGGAGCGATTTCTTGACGAGGGTCACCGAGTTTCTTGGTGCCCAAGAAACCATTCCCATCAGGCGTGAGGGGAAAGAATTCTCGAGCCACCACCGCTTTTGCAGATGAAATTTCTCTGGACTCTTGTCAGAAGATGTAGAGAAATGAAGAACAAACAGGAGAAGAAGAGATTGTAGAGATTTTCTGTGTATTTTCTATATCTCCTTCAATGTACATTGTACTGTATTTATAATACAGTAGATACATGAATAAAGGGAAAAGATATATTTTTACAATCGCATTGATATCTCAATCTAATCAATCTAATCCCTAATTGATACAATCTAATCTCTAATTGATCTAATGCATAATCATAACCGATGGTAGATCTTGCATATCTTCCATCTCAATCTAATCCCTAATTGATACAATCTAATCTCTAATTGATCTAATGCATGATCATAACCGATGGTAGATCTTGCATATCTTCCAACACTCCCCCTCAAGCTGGTGGCTTGTAGATATCCAAGACTCCTAGCTTGCTTAGAAGATATGTATGATGTCTTTGACATAGAGGTTTGGTGAAGATGTCAGCAGGTTGTTCTGCTGTTCCAATTCCTCTTGTCTCGATGATACCTTCTCGATTTTTCTCTCGTGTAAAGTGGCAATCCACCTCTATATGCTTCGTTCTTTCATGCATTACAGGATTTGCTGCGAGTTTAAGAGCTGCATCATTGTCGCAAAACAGTTTTGTTGGCCCTTTCAGCCTTATCCCAAGATCTCCAAGTAATCCTCGTAACCACACAATTTCACATGTAGTTTTTGCCATAGCTCGATATTCCGCTTCAGCCGAAGATAGGGAGACCGTTGCTTGTTTCTTGGTTTTCCATGAAAGAAGAGATTCCCCGATTTTAATACAAAAGCCAGTAATCGATCTTCGACTCATCGGGCAGGTTGCATAATCTGCATCACAGTATCCTGTCAATTCCATATTGCATCTCCTAGACAGAAGTATCCCGAGTCCTGGGCATTTCTTTAAATATTTCACAACTTTCAAGGCAGCATTCATGTGAGACTCCTTCGGGCTGTGCATAAATTGACTGAGAGTTTGCACGGCATATGAAATGTCAGGTCTGGTCATAGTCAGATATATGAGCTTTCCTACAAGCTTCTGATAACTTGTCGGATCTTTGAGTACAGGATCATCTTTCTGAGATATCCCTCCCAGAAAATCCGATGTAGTTAACTTGATGTTTTGTTCAATAGGAATAACTGCCGGCTTGCATCCTGATAGTCCAGCTTCTGAAATGATCTCCAACACAAACTTCCGTTGACTGAGGGAAATCCCTTGGTCGGATCGAGCAATTTCAATACCAAGGAAGTATTTTGGTGCTCCCAGATCCTTTATATGGAATGGGGCATGCAAATATTTCTTAAGACGCTCTATTGCAGTTTCATCATTACCCATGATGAGGATGTCATCAACATATATCATCAAGTAGATAGATGACATACCTTTAGTCCATGTGAATAAGGCGTAATCATGCTTGGATTGTTTGAAACCTGCAGTTGTGAGAGCAGTTGCAAACTTTGCATACCATTGTCTTGAAGCTTGTTTTAGTCCATAAAGGGATTTGCGGAGACGACATACCCTTTTCTCCCCCTGTCTCTGTATGCCCTGAGGAATATCCATATAGATCTCCTCATCTAAGTCACCATGAAGAAAGGCGTTATGAACATCCATCTGATGTAGAGACCAGTCTTGAATAGCTGCAACTGATAGAAAAGAACGAACTGTGACGTCTTTAGCAACAGGGGAAAAAGTCTCGTGATAATCGAAACCTTCGCGTTGCGTATATCCTTTAGCCACCAACCGAGCCTTGTAACGCTCAATAGAACCATCAGATCGATATTTGATTTTATAAACCCATTTGCATCCTATGGACTTTCTGTTGTGAGGAAGATTGACTAATTCCCATGTGTGGTTATCAGTCAAGGCCTGTAGCTCTGCTGCCATGGCTTGTTGCCACTTTGGATCTCTAGATGCTTCATCATAACTAGAGGGTTCTTTTGCATCGAAAATACGACTAATGCAACAACGATGATCTGACGAAAGCTTATCAAAGCATACGTAAGAAGATATTGGATAGCAAATACCTGGTGAGTTAAGTGAAGCACAAACATAATCTTTAGTCCAAGTTGGCGGTTTTGTGGCTCGTCCTGAGCGACGTGGATGATCTGTTGGTGCTGGAGATGAAGACTGTGATTCTTGAGATGAAGATTGTCCCTCTGTATTTATCTCATGGGTGTCGTCCATATTGGTGATGTCTTCAGCAGTATTATCCAGAAAACGGTCTGGAGGAGAACTGGACAAAGTGAAAAGATGATCTGCTTCAGGTTGTGTGGTGAGAAAAAAACCAGGGGATGCTTCTTCTTCATCTAGATTTCGGCGGGAACCCGTTGGAGCATCCAAGTCGTTTTGGGAAGATGAGTTTTCACGAAATGGAAAGATATTTTCATGAAAAACATCTCGACTGGTAAAAAAATCTCCTGTTCTGATGTCAAGAACATAATATCCCTTTTGCAGATTTGGATATCCCATGAATATGCATCTTCTAGCGCGAGGACCCATTTTATCCCGAGGCCCCATTATTACAGCATAACATAGGCAGCCAAAAACTCGTAGATGATCTAAAGTGGGCCTCTTTCTATAAAGCAATTCGAAAGGCGATTTGCCATCCAGTATCCTCGTGGGCATTCGGTTGATCAAATAAGCTGCCGTGAGAACACAGTCTCCCCAATAGTTTTCTGGGATAGATCCCTGAAATTTAAGTGCTCTGGCGACTTCCAAGAGATGCCGATGTTTTCGCTCTACTACTCCATTCTGTTGTGGAGTGTAAACACAGGAGCTTTCATGAAGAATGCCATGAGACAGAAAAAGTGAACGGCAATCATTATTAAAAAATTCCGTCCCATTATCAGTCCGAATTTTCTGAATCGGCCTTCTAAATTGATTTTTGGTTAGGACCAAAAAAATCTTTAGATGAGAAACAACCTGCGCTTTTGATTGCATTAGGAATGTCCATGTGGCACGAGAATAATCGTCCACAATTGTGAGAAAATAGCGTGAACCATCCCTATGTGGGGTGTGATATGGTCCCCAAACATCCATATGAACTAGAGAAAAAATTTCAGTAGAACGTGTTGTACTGAAAGGAAAAGGAGTTCGGGATTGTTTTGCAAGTGGGCATATTTCACATTTAGAATAAGGAAAGAATGCATTATGACCCATTCGTGAATGCATAAGAAAACTCTTATCATTGGTAGACAAATTACACAACGATTTCTTATTCAGGGAAGATAAATCAAAATGACTAGGGTAACTAATCCAAAAATAAAGCCCTTCGGAAAGACTACCCAAGCCCATCAGTTTGCAGTCGAACGGGCCTGAAAAAAACAGGTGTCAGAATCAAAGAATATTTGACATGAATTTTCTAGGCAGACTTTGGAGACAGAAATAAGATTGAATTGGAATTCTGGGACATAAAGAACATTTTGAAGGACAATTTGATGACTCAATTGGACAGTCCCTGTCATGGTGACATGAGTAATATTCCCGTTTGGTAATTGCACAGAAATAGGTGTATCTAATTTCTTGTGCATATTGGAAAAAAATCCCGTGTCACAAACAATATGATCGCTTGCCCCTGAATCAATTATCCAAGCTTTTCTTGAAATAGAATTTATCAGGCAATAAGAAATACCTGAAAAACTTGCTCCCTTATTTCCAATATCGATCTTTTGCAAAGCCTGCATCAGCTGCTGATATTGCCCATTTGTAATAGGCTGATCATAATTCAGTCCGGTTGGTCCAGTGACCTGATAAGCTGCAGCAAATTCTTTTTTCTTTCCTTTTTCTCCTGGCTTGCCATGCAATTTCCAACAATTGTCTATGGTATGATGTGGGCGCTTGCAATATTCACAATGTAATTTACCCCTGCCCTTTGAATTTTGACCAAAATTCTTTAAAGATGCGGAAAAAACCCGACCGTCCGATCCTCTTGATGAGGAATAATCCTGGCCATCCGATCCTTTTAATGAGGAATAAATCTGACCGCCGGATCTCTTCATCAAGGGATAATGTCCACCGTCCGATTCACCGTGCGGATAAAACCCCTGTGCACCGTCCAATCTTGGCAGATGATCTGGACCGTTCGTTCCTTCTCTCTTAAAGGAACGATCGGTCCCTCCTTGGAACCCTAGCCCCCCTTCGCGATTCTCTCTCTCTCGGGCTAGGGTTTTTCCCGAATCTCGCCGGAAGCCGCGCATCGCGAGGGCGACGCTGTCGCTTCCTTGCGTTTGCTCTGGAACCGCGAGTCTCTGGTTTTCCTCTTGAACAGCCAATTGAAAGATTCGGCCAAGGGGAGGCACCGGATCCATCGCCAAGATCTGAGATCGAAAGGTTAGATAACTTTCATTCAAAATCAGAAGGAATCGTGTTGTCTTCTCCCTCTCCTTCATCGATCTATACTGTCGGAGCATGTCTTCTGGTCCCTCGAGTTTTTCCTCCGTGGCTTCGAGTTGATTCCAGAGGGAAGATAATTTGTTGTAGCAGGCCGTGACGGTCATATTTCCTTGTTTTAAGTCGCTTAATTCCTGCACAAGAGAAAAAATTTTGGCTTGATCTAGTTTCCCGTACATCTCTTTGATGCTATCCCACATCTTTTTCGAGTCTTCTGTCGGAGGGAGTCCGGCGGCCACCTCTGGAGAAATGCAATTGCCGATCCACGTTCGGATGAGGTGGTTGCATTTTCTCCAGTGCCTGGCCAGCCGCTCGTCCGACGGTGTGGGTATTGCTCCGTCGAGAAATCCGTCTTTGTCCTTCGTCACGAGGGCCCGCCGGAAATCTTGCGACCATTTGGAATAATTTTCCGATCCGGTTAGTTGTAAACTGATTAATTTCAGTTCTGGACCGTCGGAGTTTGATACGTACAAAGGGTCGCCTGATTCTGGTCGGCTAGTGATCGGAAACGGAAGGAAACCCGATGGAAAATTCGGGTAAACGTTCGCCCCTACACCCGATCCATTAAATCTGGATCCATGACCCGCATTAGAAACTGCTGGGTAGGGATTCGACCCTAAACCCACGCTCGGGTAGGGATTTGACCCTAAACCCGATTCACCAGTCCCGCTTATTTGTTCTGAACCGACGGTTGAGTTTGCCCCATTCGTGGTAGGCGGACTCCCGTCGGGCTGAGGGTTGCTCTGGCTGCTTCCAGCCCCCGGCAATGATGCGTTTGGGTCTTGCCCAACGTACCATGGATATGGTACCCATTGGTAAGGATGCCCGGAGATAGGCAGCCCCATGTTAGACTGAGCCGGGTAATATTGCCATGGAAGATTTGGAAACTGAGTTTGCGGTTGGATCGTTGGAATTGTTGGAATTGTTGTCTGTACTTGCTATGCAGACGTAGTCTCTGCTGTCAATGCTGTATCCACGCCAGAAGATGAATTGTCTGGTGGATTCATGGTAAGTATCCTCCTTTGCTTCTTTCTTCTCTACAAAAAATTTGATTCCTTCTCTGCTTTGATCTGATTTTGCAGATCAAGAAGCTGCGACAGGCAATCAAGGTGTGCGGAAGCGGGAATCAAGAGCAAAGCTCTGATACCATGTCAGAAGATGTAGAGAAATGAAGAACAAACGGGAGAAGAAGAGATTGTAGAGATTTTCTGTGTATTTTCTATATCTCCTTCAATGTACATTGTACTGTATTTATAATACAGTAGATACATGAATAAAGGGAAAAGATATATTTTTACAATCGCATTGATATCTCAATCTAATCAATCTAATCCCTAATTGATACAATCTAATCTCTAATTGATCTAATGCATAATCATAACCGATGGTAGATCTTGCATATCTTCCATCTCAATCTAATCCCTAATTGATACAATCTAATCTCTAATTGATCTAATGCATGATCATAACCGATGGTAGATCTTGCATATCTTCCAACAACTCTTCATCACGATTCTTCTCCTGACCGTGCAGATAAGAAACGCACAATTAAGAGTCCATCGAGCGCGCCCTCAGGTGGTCGGCAATGGGTTTCTTCTCCTGATCATGGAGATAAGAAACGCACGACAATGGCAGCGAGTGCACATCACCTCTCGGGTGGTCGGCAATGGGTTTCCTCTCCTGATCGTGCAGATAAGAAACGCACGACAATGGTGGCGAGGGGACGTCGCCAGTGGGACGCGAATTGGGGCCGAAGAAATCGACGAACTTCTTGTTCCCGGAACAATAGGAAACAGCTTCTGTTTTCCCCTAAATAGAAAACCCTAACTTCTCTTTTGCTCCCTTCTCAGCTCACCTCTCCCTTCGTCCGCTCGCCTCTCTCCGATCTCATCACCTCCGGTCGCCTCTCTCCGGTCCCGTAGCCTCCGGTCGACTCTCGCTGGTCTCGTGCCTGTAGCATATGGTCGCCTCTCTCCAATCCGGTCACTGCCTCTTTTCGGTCCGTTGTCTCCGGTTGCAGTTCTTTGGTGGCGTCGCCTCCAGTTGGGTCGCCTCTCTCCGAGCCGGTTGCCTCCAGTCCCGTCGCCTCCGCCTCTCTTCGGTGCCGTCATCTCTAATCTCGTTGTCTCTGGTCGCTTCACTTTGGTCGTGTCGCTCTGGTTGGGTTGCCTCTCTCCGATCCCGCTGCCTCCAATCCCGTCACCTCCGATTGCCTCTTTCCGATCCCGTTGCCTCTAGTCTTGTCGCCTCCGGTCACCTTTCTCCGGTCACATCACCTCTGTCGCGTCGCCTCGTGGTTGTCTTGGCTTAAATCAGGTTTGTTGCTTTGATTCCTTTTCATTTTATCTGTTATAGTGGTGATTCTCACTTTTTCTAAAGTTGAATCCGCCGCCTCCAGTCCGGTCGCCTCCAAGCCTCTTTCCGATCCCGTTGCCTCTAGTCTCGTCACCTCCGGTCACCTTTCTCTGGTCGCATCCCCTCTGGTCGTGTCGCCTCGTGGTCGTCTAGCCTAAAATCAGGTTTGTTGCTTTGATTCCTTCTCATTGTACCTGTTCTAGTGGTGATTCTCACCTTTTCTGAAGTTGAATCGTGTTGCCTCTGTTTGTGCTCGCCTCTCTCGCGTTGCTTTCCTCATGCTTGTGTCGCCCTTGATTCTCACATGTATCAGCTAGGCTGACTAAAACAAACCAAAGCTGATATTGATGAACAACACCAAAATTCTGGTGCACTTTTCTCTATGCTTCTTTGTCTCTCAAAACCAGTGGGACTATGAAATGAAATGAGATAGTTGTGTATGTATGTGCATGTGCGTGTGTGTGAGTAGTTGAAGTTGTTCATGTTCTGTTTTAGCGATAGGTTGTGATAAAGGCTTTGTTTTAGCCAATCCGAGTTATTATATTAGGAAGTCACTTAACCAAATAAAAAAAGTCGGCATTATGACAACTCATAAGCTTTGTTTTCTCCGATGCATCATAAATCGTCATACCTCAGTCTTGGAATCTATCTCATAGATATCAAACACGTTCTTTAAAGGTGGCCTCTCCAAGGTGTAAATGGATTTAAAATAGGATCAGCATGATATAACCTGAAACAACGAGCATCTGAAATTTTATCGAAGGGATAGAAAAAAATATAGGAGTGGTTAAGCGACCAGTTAAGAGATTCATTTTCAACCTAAAGTTGTTATATTGGTTATAATGAATCGTATCCCACAATAGATCAATAAAGTGACAGCTAAGAAGTCCATATGCACTTTCAGGGGAATGAAAACAAACTGATAGGTAGAACATGAAGGCCGAAGGAATTAATTAACAAATTTATGGTGTGGAAGTTGCATGCTCTTGTGTCAAAGTTAAGCCTCCGTCAAGGATCACAACAAGACCAAGGGTTGTATAGGGAAGCGTAGTATGTTTGGATGGCAATGTACCCTACACAGAAGCTACAATAACTAAAGATATAACGGCATTTACACATTGAAAGGCAAAAAGTAAAAGTGAAAAGGGCATTCCTCCGAGTGCCCTAAGGAACGTTCAGGTTCTAGATATGACACAAAAGGACAAAGATACTAACATTTTTAGGAACTTTTATGCATTGGGTAGCTGTCCAAGGTTTTGAGTTGGATCCATTGATTCTAGTTTGATGCTTGTAGCTGCTATAATGACATTTTTTATGCACTGAATAGCTATCCAAGGTTTAGAGATAATATCATCCTATAAGTGGATTTGTTACTCGTGTCTTTCTTTAGTCTAAAAAATAGTGATGAGAAAATAAGGAAGCAGCATGTTGCACTCTCTTTTTGGTGTGATAGTGGCGAGGTTGAATTCTTGTTACTCAATGATTGGAAGAGAAAAAAAATAATGCCAATCACTGGGTTATATTGTAGTTACTTCATTTTCGGTAGTTAAAGTAACTCTTGGAGTGCATGCTTCATGAACCCAGCCTAATCCTGGGGACAAGCTATGATATCATATTAGAAAGAAAGTGGTTTTCCATCTATTTAATTGTCTTGAACTCATATGATGCTCAACTAGTGAAGGTTACATGGCATCCCAAAAAGAAACATTCACCGCAAAGTGGACTGAGCCTTTAACCAACTTGTACGTCAGTTTGTTGGTAGAAGAGGTCAAAAAGGGAAATCGCACATCTTCTACTTTCAACAAAGCAGGGTGGAAAAACATACGAACATAATTTAATAAACGAGCAGGACTCCAATATACTCAAGTACAGTTGAAAAACAAGGTGAACAAATTGAAAAAACAGTATGGTAGTTTCAAGAAGCTTCTTTCACAATCTGGATTTAGCTGGGATAATGTGAACAAAACAGTTGTTGTTGATGATCCAAGTATATGGGAACCTCACGTCAATGTATGATTTAACCTTTGGTCATTTTGAGATGACTATAGATGTACATGGCAAGATGTTTAATTGTATTGCTGATATATGTCATCATTGTGAAAATTGCAGGATAATATTGAGTGGGCAAAATTCAAGAATGATGGATTTCCTCAATATCCCGACTTGTGTATTGTATTTGGTGATACATATGCTATTGGGGACCATGCAGCAAGAAATGCCGAAGATTTGGTGATGTCGGATGAACTTGGTATTGGTGGTGATGATGCAGACGATGGACGAGAGGACTTAAGTGAACACTATATTGATAAGGGAGTTTTTATGTTTGACAAAACTCATACTTCAGTTCATGACGAACATAGGATGGATAAAACTCCAAATAGTAAGAGGAGAAGGAGGAATCACTCATTTGGTGTTGCTAGCACCTACAAAACCATATAAGAGATGCTCAAAACTAGGGCTAGTCAATCTGTGAGTGGTTCTGTCAACTCACAAGTCACATCACCACTTGTAGACCTATTCTCCGTATCTGCTGTGATTGATGTCCTAGTTGCCATGCTCCAACGTGATTGATGTCCTAGTTGCCATGCCGACGTTGGAGCAGGATCTTTACAACAAAGCAGTGGAACAAGCCTGCGTTAGTGTTGCGTAGAGGGAAGCTTTTATCAAATCCCCAACTGAAAGGAGATATGGACTTCTCCAAAGTTCCAAGAGTGGGGAACTTTCCTAATTTGAGTCTGTGGTAAATGAGAAAAAGGAAAATAATTTCGTGGTTTTTTTATTTAAATTTCCTGGTTAGATTGCCATGATATGGGTGAGTTTCTACCATTTCTTAAACTATTTTCATTATGTAATTTGATGGAACCTCAAAAAGACTGGAAAAAAAATATATCGTCTAATTCTACTTTCGAATAAAGAAAGATTTATAAAAGTAAACTGATTTCATAATATGGAATGTTCGCTAAGTAGAGAATGTATTTTAATCTTTTACTATTTCTCATATATCTTATTTATTTTTTATTTTATTTTTGGTCTTTTGTTCAATTTTTTCTAGCTAAGTAAATTAAAAGATTTACAACTAACAAATGTAATAAATTTAAGATTTTTTTGATAATTTCCCCTAGATTTGGGACTATAGGGAAAGTTTGTGATTATTTTTAAATAAAAAGAAGTTCGGAGTAAAATTGGGATTGGACCTAAAGTTAGAGTTTTTCTTAAAGAATTAAGCCCATACATATGATGTAAATTTGAGCAATTTAACATTATCCTATACGAGATTTTATTCAACATTTTTCATGCATTTCACTTCATAATACTCCTTTTGTTGAATCCCGAGTTACAAATTTGCAAAACTTTTTTTTAGATGTCGTTCCCCAATTTTAAGAAAAATTCTTCTGGATGCTTTAATCGTGAATGCACGATGATAAATAATAAATAAACCGCAAAGCAAATATTAGATAAGGTTATAGCCCCCAGTCTTTCTTGTTCCACCTCATAAGTGTCGAATGCAAGACCAATTGCTTTTGGATTCAACTGAATTTATCAAAAGCCGAGACCCAAAATAAAATTTAGAGGCAACTTTGCAAACATAGATGCCGCAGTGGAGTACTGCTTTTGATCCACGAGGCTGCCTGATTACTCGCAATCGACGGCTATACCGGCCGGACTGAGTTGGATAAACGTTTGACATTGTTGTCTCGTTAGAAGGTGGTAATCACAGAATTCCGCTTGGCTGGCGCTTAGTACGTGTTATTTTGTTTGTTTATGTGATGGCTAAGGAAGATAGTCAGACTCATCTCGCTTGTTCTTTTGGCTTTCCATGATCTCGTGTTCAAAAGGGATTCTTATTTCCAATTTAGTTATTATGCAGAAAGTTAGTGTGGCTAAATAAATGCCTATCAGAACGGAACTAAGGGTTCATTCATTTCACGAAAAACAACTTCCATAAAAACGTTTTCCAAATTTTTCGGTGTTTGTTTCACAAAAAATGAACTAGTCAAGAAAAACATTTTCTATTAATGAAAAAAGTTATTCTAAAATAGGGAAAAATATTTTCTACATTTCAAGTAGGAGAAAATATTTTTCTTACTTTCTCTCTCCCTCTCATCTCTAGCTCCTTCTCCTTTCTTTTTTACTTTTTTAAAAAATATGATTTTTTTTTCTTTCTTTTTTTCCCCTTCTTTTTGGGCTAGTTGCTAGCCATAATGACGGCTGGTGACTAGTCATAGGCAAACCTCGAGCTCGCTAACCTTTGGCGAGCTCGAGCTAGCCACTTGCCAGATCGACAAGCATGAGCCTATGACTCACCAATTTCGTGAGGCTTGAGCTCGATGAGCTCAAGTTCAAGCTAGCCACTTGCCAAACCAGCGAGTACAAGCCTTTTCGAGGGAAGTGAGCTCGAGCTCGCCTTTGGTCCGTAATCGACCAAAGAAGAAGAAAGAAAAGAAAAAAGAAAAAGAAAAAGTATAAGTATAAGTAAAAAGTAGAAAGAAAAATAAAAAAAATTATTTTAAAAAAATAAAAGAATAAACTAAAAAAATAAAAATGTATTAAAACGATGGTACATTGGAAAATATTGAAGGTCAGAAAATATTTTCTAATTCATTTTCAAGTTTCAAATGAATATCGAAAAATATTGTCATTTTTCTAAAAACTAATTTTTTAACAAGGAAGTGCCCAACCCAATTCTCTAGAGGCTCCCCATGCTCGAACGCCTTCAGGTCGCCGATAAAGGCGAGGAGGAGGTTCGTGAGCTTGAGATCGCAATGGCAAGCGCGAACTCCGTAACTATGTAGAACTTAGAAGGAAGAAGAAGAAAGTAAGGGAGAGAAAATTATATAATGCTGACTTGGAAAAGGAAAATGAGGTGAGATTATCACTCTATAGATAGATTTGGAATTTAAGTGAAAGTTGATGATTTTTTCAAACTAAATGAAATTTGGGTTGAAATCGAAACTAAATCTAAAATTGAGAGTTCCTTAGGAAATTAGGCCATACAAATGAAGAAGCCATAAAGTGAACAGCGGTTTCGCAATGAGGCTACAGACAAGCCTATCCCGGGGAAATGGTACAAGGCCCAACCTAGAATCCGCAAGACATGATGCAGGCACGGCTCCATTATGGAACTGAATGTGCTTAGCACACGCACAAATATTATCATGTGAGATGGCAGCCTATTTATCACCTCTAGGTTGGGGACCATACTAAGGCCTATCAAGTAAGATTTTTTCTGGGTTCTCTGAATTGTTCTGCCCATAAGTATTTAAAAAAGGACTTCAAGTGTACTCTCGCCACTTCTTGAGGCCTAATGATCCAACCAAGCGTCTAAAAGGGCCGAACCCAAGACAGAATTTATTGATTCGGAGCTTACTAAATCCAACGTGCTCCGTCCCAACCACTGAAGTTATCAAATTTCAGGCCAATTTGTCCAAAGAGATCCCTTTCTCAAGTCATCTCACGCCTTCAATCATGACTAGATCCATCAAACGGGTGAATCAAGTCAAAGATGGACCAATCCAAATCAAACCATTTAACCCATTATGACCCATTCACATATAATGTAAATCTAGTGATCAATATCCAACCCATACCTAATACGTACCTAAACAAATTCATATTATGAAAACACTTACACATTTAACTCAATATACGAAAACTCACACCAAAACTAAAGTAAGAGCAAAATCAAGTGAGGTAGGTTGAGTCCAAGTTGTAAACCCGTTGACTCATTTAACACCATATTATTTTTAAAAACATTTATGATCTATTTACTTAATATAACTAACTCATTTATAACTCATTTTGGCAATCAGAATAAAATTCAAGATATGACAAAATTTATTATATGCTGCATTTTGTGTCTCCTTAAGACAAATTAAAGTCAAATTTAAGAGAATATGGACAAGATAAAATTATCTAATGAGAGAGGTGGGATGAAGGTGAATAAGATTTCTAATATTCATATTAGAAAATTTATTTTCATCAAATAGCAAACTTCTTAAATTAACAAAATTAACAAAATTAAAATTATTCGACCAAAATTTTAACAAAATTAAAATTAAATTTCAATATATAAATAATATTTGAATTATACTATGAGAAATTCGAAATAAAAAAATAGTTATTTTAGTTTAATCTTATTTTTATTTATATATTGGAATTCAATCTATTTTGAAATATAAATTCAATATATAACTATTACATATTTTAAGTATTTTAGTTAGGTATATAGTATAGTTTACTATTTAATAAAATTTTATAAGAGAATGATAGAAGGGAAAGAAAGAAATAACAAAGAAATTATTTTTTTTAAAAAGGAAAATAAAATGAATAAACAAATGAAAATAAAACAGACAAAAGTGTTGTAAGAGATTTTTATTATCTCCGTTTATAAAATTATTGACTCATTTATACTATATGCCATTTATACCAAATAATAAACATAATATTATATGAATATATCCGACTATAATCACTAAACAATAAATAGAATTTAATAAAATTCCTGAATTTTATATTCCATCCGATTAAAAATTTGAACAACAAAACGTAGCAATATGGGTTAACAAATAAGTCAATGACCCATTTTGACCATCTAACCATGACACGTAATAAAGAAACCACCTAAATCGATGCATCTCCTTCGTTTTCAATGCACAAATTTTTAATAACCCTTATAGCCATGACTTGGATCGGTCTGAAGTTTTCTTCTTCGGCAAGAGTTTGAAACAAACGGAAAAAGACCAATCAAACAATATTTCGTATATATGCAGACGTTTAATAGTATCGAGGAGTATTCTCAATCTATATTCAAATCAGAAATCTCGAGCGACAAGTAATCCACGTTCCGCCCCCGGCAAACTGTTTAGCAATACCATATGAAACCCATTCCATTATATATAGTCCCGCAATTTACAGATTGGTACATAAATAAGCACTTCTCCCGTCAGGCCCACTTTCGTTTTGACACGGCACCTTATCAGGGCGTCGCTGGGGCATCGTCGGCCCCAGGCGAGGCCGAGCGTCGCCGGCCCCTGGCGAGGCTCGCCCTCGCCTTGGCTAGGCGAGCTCGAGCTCGCTGAATCTGGGCAAGCTCGAGCTCACCCAGCCAAGGCGAGGCCGCCGACCCTCGTCGGCCAGTCGCCGACCATGGCCAAGGCCGGCGACCGGCCAAAAGAAGAAAAAAAGAAAAAAGAAAGAAAAAGAAAATAAAAAAAATTAAAAGAAATAAAAAAGAATACAAATTTACCAAACATATTTCTGTTCATTTTTTATTCCCAGAACAAGTTTACCAAACGCGTCTTTTTGTTCAAAAATTGTTCTCCGGAACATAAATACTTTTTTCTATTTCTGTTCCCTAGAACAATTTTTAAACAGAAATGTTACCAAACGCACCCTAAATAGCAAAAGATTAGAAATGCCGAGCTTTTATTCCAAGTTCTCTCCACTTTGCGTCTCAACCGAAAGTCATTCCTTGAACACACTATCTTTGCAAGTTGTCATTTTTCTGAAAAATGGTTTTTCTCCGGCCGTTCGGGGTTTTACGAGGAGGAAGAAGGGATGTGGGGCGTCCATGGCCGCTCACGGTGTGGAACAATAAAAAAAATTCTGCAAATGACACTTTAAAATGGAAAAATAAAATAAAAAAAAAAATAGTGCAATATATGCAGAGAGGATATATATCTAGGGATGCATATTATTTAGTAAAAATAAATTATCTTATGGGAAGTTGAGAGAAATTTGAATTCCATTTGGGGAGTGAAGCATTTGTGAGATTAATTGGCAATACCTTGATTATTCATTTTACTAACATTAATATAATTCATCTTCATAAAAAAAAAAAAATAATAATAAAAAAAAAAAAAACAGATGATATTTTACCTTTCTAACATGCTTAGTATAGATCCATTTTGATTTATTGGTTCAGGAAAGAATTTGTACTTAGGATTTGGAATGTTGTATAAATTTAATTTCCTATACGATTAAGTACAAACAATTTCATGTTTGACAATCATAGTGGAAGTTTGAAGTGGACTACCCATTATTTATCATAGTGGAAGTTTGAAGTGGACTACAGTGCCATGGTTTTATCATAGTGGAAGTTTGAAGTGGACTACAGTGCCGTGGTTTTTCCCTTCACCTTAGAGGGTTTTCCACGTTAAAAATTCTGGTGTTATTTACTATTCATCTTTACTTTTTTCATTTAATATCCTATTTAATTTTCACAAAAATAGTAGCAGGAAAATTATCTGGCATTCTCCACAAATATTCTTTTCTTTTTCTGAACAGAAACTTCATTACACAGCATTAAGGGAGAGAATCAATCCTCCAATATAATTCCTTCCGATCCACATTTCTTTTTACAAAAATGGGTTGCAGGGAGTCGAAGCATGCTGTTGCCACCGGAAACACCCTTACCAAAAGCTGGAGTTCAAGCACCAATCCCGAGAAGAGCAAACAAGTAGAACAGAACGTTCCTCAGATGGAAGCAATTGGGAACGACACGGCATTACTTGTGCAACAAGAAACCAATGATGCGTTGAGCTGGGATACAAGAGCTGCAGCCACAGTTGAGGACATAACTGAACATCCCGATCTTGAACAAGAAGAAGAGATCAAAGAAGAAGAAACAAAAGCTTTGAACAAAGACCAAGATGAAGAAAAGTGTGTAGAGGAAGAAAAGGAGATTGAACCTGAGCAGGAGCTAAAGCCAGAGACAGAACCAGTACTAGAAGAGGAAGAGGCAGAGCCAGGGAGGTTCATATCCCACGACTCGCCAGATCATTACTTCTCTCCGAGAAGAGACAAGGAAGCGCTGGAAGAGATCATGTCCGAGGGGCTCTCCTCTGAGTACAACTCGCCCCAGCATGAACCGGTCAAGGAGGGCGAGTACAGTAAAGTGCTGGTGGAAGAGAAGAATGCTACTGCACTGCAAAAGGCAGAGGAAATGAGGGAAAAGGAAAATGACTCTGCTCCTGATAAGGTACTTAAATGAATCTTCTGAGAATTTAACCGCTGAGTTCGAATACCAGAGACATGTATTCAGGATCATAAGATCACGCATGCAGTTTCGCAGACATATGTCTTGACGCTGATTATGTTCATGCTAATCTACACAACCCATTCTTTTCCCGTGATTTTGATACATTTACCATGCGTTAAAACATTGATGTGAAGGCCAAGAAATACAAACGTATCAGACTGACTGTTTGAGCGGGTTAACTCCTAACAAAGTTGTTGGAACTATGATTTTGTGCAGGAAGTTGTGGCTCATTTAGCAACTGCAGAAGTAGCGAAGAGCAACTGAATCGAAGCAGCGGCATCGCAAGAATTCCATAACTAATCTTAAGCAGCCTTTTATACATTGGTTACATAAAATTACAGTGATGTAGTTTGGTTCTCGACACTAAAAATTGTCGAACGGAAAACAGACTTAAGGGTTGGGGCGACGGATGTAAATTATAGGATTTGTTATGTGTGCATTGGGGTTGGAGAGATGATCACTGTTCCTACATATCACTCCCCGTATTGTTATCACCTTGTGGTTTACACTCTTCTGAAGACGAAGTTAAAAACAAGAGGACTTGAATCACATGATCAAATCATAATGACAGAGTCATGGAATTAGATTTTACTGGACTTAAACAAATGTACTTGTTCAAATGTAGTAGAACGGTGAGCTAAACTTACAATAATAACTACAGTATTGGCACTTGATTTTTGTTTTAACACACCCATTGAATAGCACTTATCGATATTTCATTCTGAACTCTGAATTCCTATGGATTAATGGCCTCACAATGTCCGCAAGTCCTTGATGGAGAAAATTTTGAGACTGTTACAACACATAAAGAACCAATTTTCGTGCTTAGATATGAGAGGAGCCATTTCTTTTCTTAATTGCAGTCTATGATGAACTTGGAGCTTCGTGCTAATACATTTTTAAGAATCATTAACTATGGACATCTTGATCTCTGAGATGCCTAACAATAAAGGCATGTCCCTGTCCTAATTTCGATAGATTAATTATATAGATACCTGATGTTTTGGGTTCATTCTTCCCTAATGGACTCTCAATCGCTGCGATTAGATTATTGACAAAAAATCTTGAAGTCATCCATGAAATTGCTGATGAACCTTATATTATGCATTAGATGCCGAAGAAAACAAAACCCTACTGATGTTTGGCTGTACATTGGAAACGAATGGAGAGTGCATACTGGACTTCGTTCACAGTCAAATTACGTTGCAATATCCTATCAAAACAGTATAATCAAGTCTAGCAAACTAGCTTCTAATTGGTCATGTCTGGCGATTGTCTTTGCTGTTGATATTTTCAAGGATTTCTTCAGGAGAAGCCTGAGTAGGCTCTGAATATGGCGCTACAAAAAAATGAAGTAGCTGCAAGCAATGGAGTGGCAGACTTGGTTACTTGTATATACACTTAAAACATCAGGATTCGACTACAAGGCGTTATTGAGCTATAGAGGACTAGACACTCAAACAAGTATTATCGACTTCCTTTGTATCGGCCTAATTGACACAGGAATCCATGCTTACAGAGATGACGAAGAGCCGAGGGAAGTGATTGGCCCAGAGCTTCTCCAAACAATCAAGCAGTCAAGAATCCCCATACCCATCTTCTCAAAATGTTATGACTCTAGCAAATGGTGTCTCAAGGAGCAGGTGCAGATTTTGGATGCAAGAAAACCAAGGGATAGAAGATAATGCCCATTTTAAATGACGTGAAACCTTCTGAGGCAGGCCTCCTCTGCACTGCTACTTCAAAATGTCATGGCATACGCTACTGTCAAATATTGGGATGCAAGACTATTGTTCTGAATGCAACCTGTGAAAACCAAGGAACTGTTAAGCAGCAACCTTGAGAAAAAAATTAAGAAGAAAATATTGGCAGAAAGGCAATGGCAGCAGCAACAACAAAAAGTCAACACAATTCCAAGTCTTAACAGCATGCAACACGACAGAAATATATAATCACAACATTCATGATTTCACCATTTGCCAATTCGGTCCTTCCTAAAAGCACTCTTGGTTGACAAGTTTCAATCGGCAGCATCAGGTCTAACATGTCATACACATTAAATGCCACAACAATCAGCCCACAGACCTTTGTGAAGCAAGGAAAGCAGAACTCAGTGCAGGCACCTGAAAAAGGCATCCGACCTAACAATAACTGATGGTTTCCAACAGATTGCCATATCCAAGTGTTGCATGCTGTTAACACAATTCCCAGTCTTAACAGCATGCAACACTTTTAGGGAAAGCCAAGTTGGAAGTAAAGGAAAATATAAATGGGCGCTTCCCCAAAAGAGAAACCTGTCTTATATAAGAAAGCATGGCTTTATATGTTCAAACTTCACTTTAAAATCTTTGGCACTTGACTTCCAGGGAAGAAATATGTCTCTAGGAGCTTCACAAATGAGGTCACCAAGCAATGATCTGTGACTCAAGAAAACCACAACCCACTATCTAATAAACTGAAAATTCACATGCTTCAATATGCACGGATGCAACAGCAGAGAAAGCCACAGAGTAATGGACTGAGTCTATCGATTAAAAAAGAAAACCACAACCCAAGCCCTAATTTTAGTGAGAAAAAAAAAGTTTCATCTGAAGTCAACATATATTTAATCGTCGAGTTATTAGAAAATGAAATTGATCAAATAGCTCTATAAATGCCCTTGGAGGATGCATTTAAAAAAAGAAATACTACTGTCATTGCAAGGGAGGGAGTATCAGCAAAATCTACTCACATGTAGTAATGCGAGAAGGAAATGAATGACATCCAAGAGGAAATAAGAAAGAATATCTATTCGAGAATTTGGTAGGGTCAAGAATTGTTAGATGGCTCAACCTTCTGATCGGATCCAAATTAAAGAAACTGAATTAGTTCATCTAATTTCACTTTGAAACTACTGTTTATCTACAAATACAGTGACATCATCTGCTCTACAGAGGACCTAATTTTTTTTTTTTTTTTTTTTTTAGTGCATGAAACTTTGAGTTTAGACATATGCCAAAAAAACGCCTTAAAATATCAATTACAAGTCAATTGGACCAAAAAAGTGCACCAACATTTAGAATTTGATAGCACAGTCAGCATGGTCATTGTAATCGTGCCCTTATGGCAGCACATGTAAATGTTTGCTGAATATTCTCAGTCACAGAAACAGGATGAGCGTAGTTGATTTTTCAGTTTGCTCAAGTACACATGGGAACGGAAACAAATCATATGCTGTATATGTCCTACAGCAACAAAGACAAGCTACTTTCACAATGAAGTGAAGCCTGTATGAAGTAAAGGCCGCAGGAAACGATCTAAAATGTGCTGCCAACAAAGGAGCTTAGCATCTTGGTGAATATGTGCCAAGTAACCCAACTACTGCATGATCAAAATATATAAAAGTGATGACCAAATATATATTTGGATTGTAATCTTTCACTTCACAATGACTCAGTCATCTAATGGAAAGGCTAACGTAGTTTAACAATCATTTACCCCTAACTATACAACAGGGCTTATCTCTGCAACCGATATTTCTTCCTTCCTGTACAAAACTGCCTATCAAGCAGCACATTCTCCAAAGCTAATACATTTCTGCTCTGGCTATGTCTCCTTCTTCCCCACACTAGCTAATAAGAAAGCCCCTCTCACTCCAAGTGCACTCTCAAAACTCAACTGCGAAGATTGATAACATCACTCACCATCCCATTGCAACAGTAAACTAAATATTTCTCTCTTACCTCCAAGCCTGCGTCATAATCATTTCTATTGTGTCCATTTGCCGCTGTTGATGGACTTTTCATCGTGCATTTCTTATCTGCAGGATCACAACAGTGATTACTTTACCATAATCAACTTTGCCCATCCAAAACAGGAAATTTTATATTTCACCACAGTGACTAAGAAACTCAACAAGAAATTTAAAGACATGGGACCAAGGTTTAAAAGAAGCACTTGTCTAAAATTGAATTTCTAAAGGAAACAGAGAAAGATTGGCTGCATACAATGAAATTCCATCACTAACATCCTTTTCTAAAGATCAAAACTTTTTCTGTTGGTCATCGAACAAAAGAAATACTAATCCAAGATCAAGTCTGATTCGCCTTGCGAAGAAGGCTGAAACGGAACCTGTTAGTAGTAGGATCCCAATAAATCCCAATCTCATCGCGGGCTGCCAAACCCCTCCGCTGCATGAACTCTTTGATCCAACACCCCTGACGACGCCAGAAAGCAAACGCCAGTCGGTGCTCCGAATGCGTGTCCGCATCCCATACAACGACGTCAGCACCCTCGCCGCTCATCACTTGAGTCCCCATCTCCTCACTCGTGGCCGGGAGTACGTGGGTCGTCACGCATGCCCGTGGAATCAAGAGCCTCGACAGGTGGCCAAGATCGCTCTTTGTAAGCTTCTTCTTGATCTTATAAGGGTCGAAGAGCAGCACCAACTCTGTGGAAAACGCCGTTGCGTCTCTCTTTCTCATCTTCACGTCCTGAAGCCTCTTTCTTTTGCGCTTCGGTTGGGCAGGAGAGATTTCTTGACAAGGGTCACCGAGTTTCTTGGTGCCCAGGAAACCATTCCGATCAGGCATGAGGGGAAAGAATTCGCTAGCCACCATCACTTTTGCAGATGAAATTTCTGTGGACTCCTCATCACGATTCTTCTCCTGACCGTGCAGATAACAAACGCACAATTAAGAGTCCATCGAGCGCGGCAAGTGGACCTGGCCTCTCAGGTGGTCGGCAATGGGTTTCTTCTCCTGATCATGGAGATAAGAAACGCACGACAATGGCAGCGAGTGCACATCACCTCTCGGGTGGTCGGCAATGGGTTTCCTCTCCTGATCGTGCAGATAAGAAACGCACGACAATCGTGGCGAGGGGACGTCGCCAGTGGGACGCGAATTGGGGCCGAAGAAATCGATGGACTGTTTTCCCCTAAATAGAAAACGCTAACTTCTCTTTTGTTCCCTTCTCAGCTAACGCCCCCGAAGCTCACGCCCCTTCTCAGCTCACCTCTCCCTTCGTCCGCCTGCTTCTCTCCGATCTCATCACCTCCGGTCGCCTCTCTCCGGTCCCGTGCCCGAAGCCTTTGGTCGCCTCTCTCCAATCCGGTCGCTTCCTCTCTTCGGTCCGTCATCTCCGGTCGCAGTTCTCTTTGGTGGCGTCGCCTGCAGTTGGGTCGCCTCTCTCCGAGCCGGTTGCCTCCAGTCCTGTCGCCTCCACCTCTCTTCGGTGCCGTCATCTCTAATCCCGTCGTCTCTGGTCGTTTCACTTTGGTCGCGTCGCTCCAGTTGGGTTGCCTCTCTCCGATCCCGCTGCCTCCAGTCCTGTCGCCTCCGATTGCCTCTTTCCAATCCCATTGCCTCTAGTCCTGTCGCCTCCGGTCACTTTCTCCGGTCGCATTGCCTCTGGTCGCGTCGCCTGGTGGTCATATTGCCCTAAATCAGGTTTGTTTCTTTGATTCCTTCTCGTTGTACTAGTGGTGATTCTCACTTTTTGAATCTGCCACCTCCAGTCCCGTCGCCTTTGATAGCCTCTTTTTGATCCTGTTGCCTCTTGTCCCGTCGCCTCCGGTCACCTTTCTCTGGTCACGTCGCCTCTGGTCGCGTCGCCTCGTGGTCATCTTGCCCTAAATTAGGTTTGTTGCTTCGATTCCTTCTCATTATATCAGTTCTAGTGCTGATTCTCACTTTTTTCTAAAGTTGAATCGTGTCGCCTCCGTCGTTGCCTCTGTTTGTGCTCTCCTCTCTCACGTTGCTTCCCTCGTGCATGTGTCGTCTTTGATTCTCACATGTATCAGCTAGGCTGACTAAAACAAACCAGAGTTGATATTGATGAACAACACCAAAATTCTAGTGCACTTTTCTCTATGCTTCTTTGTCTCTCAAAACCTGGGAGTATGAAATGAAATCAGATAATTGTGTGTGCGTGTGCGAGTAGTTGAAGTTGTTGATGCTCTATTTTAGCGATAGGCTATGGTAAAAGCTCTGTTTTAGCCAATCCGAGTTATTATATTAGGAAGTCACTTAACCAAATAAAAAATGTCGGCATTATGACAACTCATAAGCATTGTTTTCTCCGATGCATCATAATTCCTTATGTTGAGAATGCTTCATACCTCAGTCTTGGAATCTATCTCATAGATACAAAGCACGTTCTTTAGAGGTGGCCTCTCCCAAGGTGTAAATGGATTTAAAATAGGATCATCGTGATATGACCTGAAACAACGAGCATCTGAAATTTTATCGAAGGGACATAAAAAAATATAGGAGTGGTTAAGCGACCAGTTAAGCGATTCATTTTCAACCTAAAGTTTTTATATTGGTTATAATGAATCGTATCCCACAATAGATCAATAAAGTGACAGCTAAGAAGTCCATATGCACTTTCAGGGGAATGAAAACAAATTGATAGGTAGAACATGAAGCCTGAAGGAATTAATTAACAAATTTATGGTGTGGAAGTTGCATGCTCTTGTGTCGAAGTTGAGTCTTTGTCAAGGATCACAACAAGACTAGGGATTGTATAGAGCAAGTGTAGTATGTTTGGATGGCAATGTACCCTACACAGAAGCTACAATGACTGAAGGTATAGCAGCATTTACACATTGAAAGGCAAAAAGTAACTCAAAGTGAAAAGGGCATTCCTCCGAGTGCACTAAGGAACATTTCAGGTTCTAGATTATGATACAAAAGGACAAAGATACTAACATTTTTAGGAACTTTTATGCATTGGGTAGCTGTCCAAGATTTTGAGTTGGATCCATTGATTCTGGTTTGATGCTTGTAGCTGCTATAATGTCATTTTTTATGCACTGAATAGCTATCCAAGGTTTAGAGATAATATCATCCTATAATTGGATTTGTTACTTGTGTCTTTCTTTAGTCTAAAAAATGGTAATGAGAAAATAAGGAAGCAGCATGTTGCACTCTCTTTTTGGTGTGATAGTGGCGAGGTTGAATTCTTGTTACTCAATGATTGGAAGAGAAAAAAATAATGCCAATCATTGGGTTATATTGTAGTTACTTCATTTTTGGTAGTTAAAGTAACTCTTGGAGTGCATGCTTCATGAACCCAGCCTAATCCTGGGGACAAGCTATGACTTCATATTAGAAAGAAAGTGGTTTTCTTGTATTTAATTGTCCTAAACTCATATAATGCTCAACTAGTGAAGGTTACATGGCATCTCAAAAAGAGGCATTCACCGCAAAGTGGACTGCAAAGTGGACTGAGCCTTTAACCAACTTATACGTCAGTTTGTTGGTAGAAGAGGTCAAAAAGGAAAATTGCACATCTTCTACTTTCAACAAAGCAGGGTGGAATAACATACAGACAGAATTCAATAAACGAGCTGGACTCCAATATACTCAAGTACAGTTGAAGAACAAGGTGAACAAATTGAAAAAACAGTATGGTAGTTTCAAGAAGCTTCTTTCACAATCTGGATTTGGCTTGGATAATGTGAACAAAACAGTTGTTGTTGATGATCCAAGTATATGGGAACCTCACATCAAGGTATGATTTAACCTTTGGTCATTTTGAGATCACTATAGATGTACATGGCAAGATGTTTAATTGTATTGTCGACATATGTTATCATTGTGAAAATTGCAGGATAATATTGAGTGGGCAAAATTCAAGAATGATGGATTTCCTCAATATCCCGACTTGTGTATTGTATTTGGTGATACATATGCTACTGGGGAGCATGCAACAGTAAATGCTGAAGATTTGGTGATGTCGGGTGATGATGCAGATGATGGACGAGAGGACTTAAGTGAACACTATATTGATAAGGGAGTTTTTATGTCTGACAAAACTCCTACTTCAATTCATGACAAACATGGGATGGATAAAACTCCAGATAATAAGAGGAGAAGGAGGAGTCACTCATTTGCTGTTGCTAACACCTGCAAAACCATACAAGAGATGATCAAAACTAGGGCTAGTCAATCTGTGAGTGGTTCTGTCAACTCACAAGTCACATCACCACTTGTAGACCCATTCTCCGTATCTGCTGTGATTGATGTCCTAGTTGCCATGCCTACGTTGGAGCAGGATCTTTACAACAAAGCAGTGGAACGAGCCTGTGTTAGTGCCGCGTGGAGGGAAGCTTTTATCAAATCCCCAACTGAAAGGAGATATGGACTTCTCCAAAGTTCTCGAAGTGGGGAACTTTCCTAATCTGAGTCTGTGGTTAATGAGAAAAAGCAAAATAATTTCATGGTTTTTTTATTTAAATTTTCCTGGTTAGATTGCCATGATATGGGCGAGTTTCTACCATTTCTTAAACTATTTTCATTATGTTATTTGATGGAACCTCAAAAAGACTGGAAAAAAAATATATCGTTTAATTCTATTTTCGAATAAAGAAAGATTTATAAAAGTAAAATGATTTCATAATATGGAATGTTCGCCGAGTAGAGAATTTATTTTAATCTTTTACTATTTTTCATATATCTTATTTATTTTTTATTTTATTTTTGGTCTTTTGTTCAATTTTTTCTAGCTAAGTAAATTAAAAGATTTACAACTAACAAATGTAATAAATTTAAGATTTTTTTGATAATTTCCCTTAGATTTGGGACTATAGGGAAAGTTTGTGATTATTTTTAAATAAAAAGAAGTTCGGAGTAAAATTGGGATTGGACCTAAAGTTAGAGTTTTTCTTAAAGAATTAAGCCCATACATATGATGTAAATTTTAGCAATTTAACATTATCCTATACGAGATTTTATCCAACATTTTTCATGCATTTCACTTCATAATACTCCTTTTGTTGAATCCTGAGTTACAAATTTGCAAAAAAAATTTTAGATGTCGTTCCCCAATTTTAAAAATTCTTCTGGATGCTTTAATCGTGAATGCACGATGATAAATAAGAAATAAACCACAAAGCAAATATTAGATAAGGTTATAGCCCCCAGTCTTTCTTGTTCCACCTCATAAGTGTCAAATGCAAGACCAATTGCTTTTGGATTCAACTAAATTTATCAAAAGCCGAGACCCAAAATAAAATTTAGAGGCAACTTTGCAAACATAGATGCTGCAGTAGAAAACTGCTTTTAATCCACGAGGCTGCCTGATTACTCGCAATCGACGGCTATACCGGCCGGACTGAGTTGGCGTTTGACATGGTTGTCTCGTTAGAAGGTGGTAATCACAAAATTCCGTTTGGCTGGCGCTTAGTACATGTTATTTTGTTTGTTTATGTGATGGCTAAGGAAGATAGTCAAACTCATCTCGCTTGTTCTTTTTGGCTTTCCATGATCTCTTGTGTTCAAAAGGGATTCTTATTTCCAATTTAGTTATTATGCAGAAACTTAGTGTGGCTAAATAAATGGCTGACAGAACGGAACCAACGCTTCATTCATTTCATGAAAAAACAACTTCCATGAAAACTTTTTCCAAATTTTCCGGTGTTCGTTTCACAAAAGATGAATAAGTCGAGAAAAACATTTTTCATCAATTGAAAAAATTCTTCTAAAATAAAGGAAAATATTTTCTACATTTTAAGTAGGAAAATATTTTCCTCTCTCTCTCATATGTGGCTCCTTCTTCCTTCTTTTTTTACCTTTTAAAAATTGCGATTTTTTTTCTTTTTTTCTTTCCTTCTTTTCGGGCTAGTTGCTACCCATAACGACGGTTGGCGACCGACCATAGGCAAGCCTCAAGCTTACTAACCTTTGGCAAGCTTGAGCTGGCCACTTGCTAGATTAGCAAGCATGAGCTTGTGACTTGCCAATTTCGTTAGGCTTGAGCTTGGCAAGCTTGAGTTTAAGCTAGCCGCTTGCCATACCAGTGAGCCCGAGCCTTTTCGAGGCCAACGAGTTCGAGCTCGCCTTTGGTTAGTGACCAACCAAAGAAGAAGAAGAAGGAAAAGAAAAAATAAAAGTAAAAAGTATAAGTATAAGTAAAAAGTAGAAAAAAAATAAAAATTTTGATTTTAAAAAATAAAAGAATAAAGTAAAAAATGTATTAGAATGAGTGTATAGAGGAAAATACCAAATGGCAGAAAATATTTTCTAATTTATTTTCAAGTTTCAAATGAATAAAAGAAAATATTGTCATTTTTCTAAAAAATAATTTTCTGGAAAATAATTTTCATAAAAATCACATCTTTCCAAAGATGAATGAAATCTAAGGACCTATTTGGTAACCATCCCAATAGTGTCGGATTCTGATTTTTTGTTCCCAAAATAAGTTTGTGACGAGAATCGTGTTTGGTGAAATTTTTGTTCCTAGAATTAGTTTGGGACGAGAATCAAGAATAAAAAAAAAGTGGTCAAGCGGGCCTCGCCCAGCTGTCGGTGAGGCCGAGCTGATGAGGGCCAGCCTTGCCGAGGGCTGACAACCAGCCTGAAGAAGAATTAGAATATGAGAAAAAAGAAAAAAAATGGAAAAATGGAAAAAAAAGAAAAAAAAAGAAAAAAGGAAAAAATTATAAAAATTATAAAAATTATTTAAAAATTAAAATAAATTGATTTGGAACAAAATCAATGAATACGGTACCAAATGCAATTCTATTTCAGAATCAGAAATTTTATACAGTTACCAAACGCGTTCTTTTACTCAGAATCAGTTCCCGGGAACAGAATAAAAAATAATCATTTCTGATCATAATTTGTTCTCGGGAATAGGATGGTTACCAAACGCGCCCTAAATAGCAAAAGATTAGAAATGCCCAGCTTTTGTTCCAAGTTCTCTCCACTTTGCGTCTCAACCGAAAGTCATTTCTGAAAAATGGTTTTTCTCCTGCCGTTCGGGGTTTTACGAGGAGGAAGAAGGGATGCGCGGCGTCCATGGCCACTCACGGTGTGGAAAAATCAAAAAACTTCTGCAAATGACACTTTCAAATGGAAAAAATAAAATAGTGCAATATATGCAGAGAGGATATATGTCTAGGGATGCTTAATTTTTAGTAAAAAAAATTATCTTATGGGAAGTTGAGAGAAATTTGAATTCCATCTGGGGAGTAAAGCATTTGTGAGATTAATTGGTAATATCTTGATTATTCATTTTACTAACATTAATATAATTCATCTTCATAAAAAAGAAGATGATATTTACCTATCTAACATGCTTATTATAGATCTATTTTGATTTATTGGTTCAGGAAAGGATTTGTACGCGGATTTGGAATGTTGTGTAAATTTAATTTCCTGTACAATTAAGTACAAAGAATTTCATGTTTGACAATCATATAAATTTTGGTTTATAAGGTCGATTGATATTCAGAATATATCAAAAACATGCCTCTTTTTTTACCCAATGACTCATTACAAACCTTTAATTTTTAAAACACTAACTCATAGTTGAGTTTTACCTATAGAGACCACTTTGCACTTCCGCATCAATTAGCCTAATATTTCCATTTATAAAATTCTCTCCAAAAATGTCATGTCCTAAATTCTTACACCCATTAAAAGCACTCAGAACCTACAAGTTTTCAAGAAGGGACAATATAATCTTTTGAATATCGAATTTTGCTTGGGTGTGTGTGTGGGTGTCAATCGTAAAGTAAGTTTTTTTTTCATTGAACTAACCACGACAAGGTTGGGTTTTAATAAAAACAAAAACCCGCTGGATAATGAGAAACGAACTGTCGTTTTCTAGATTCAAGGGAAATATACTCCCCTTTATAACTTAAGCTGCAACTGTCTCCTCTCCGCCCTTAATCCACAACAGAAGAAACTCCTGCCCCTTGTCAACCACGGGAACAAACCGCTTAATCAAATCAAAGCTCCAACAGACAAAGAAAACAAAAGCCGAAACTTCATTACAATCTCATGCATTAAGGGAGAGAATCAATCCTCCAATATAATTCATTCCGATTGACATTTCTTTTTACAAAAATGGGTTGCAGGGAGTCTAAGCATGCGGTTGCCACCGGAAACACCCTTACCAAAAGCCGGAGTTCAAGTGCCTATCCCGAGAAGAACAAACAAGCAGAACAGAACGTTCCTCAGATGGAAGCAATTGGGAACGACACGGCATTGCTTGTGCAACAAGAAACCAATGATGTGTTGAGCCGGGATACAGGAGCTGCAGCCACAGTTGAGGACATAACTGAACATCCCGATCTTGAACAAGAAGAAGAGATCAAAGAAGAAGAAACAAAAGCTTTGAACAAAGACCAAGACGAAGAAAAGTGTGTAGAGGAAGAAAATGAGGTTGAGCCTGAGCAGGAGCTCAAGCCGGAGACAGAACCGGTACTAGAAGAGGAAGAGGCAGAGCCAGGGAGGTTCATATCCCATGACTCGCCGGATCATTACTTCTCTCCGAGAAGAGACAAGGAAGCGCTGGAAGAGATCATGTCCGAGGGGCTCTCCTCTGAGTACAACTCGCCCCAGCATGAACCGGTCAAGGAGGGCGAGTACAGTAAAGTGGTGGTGGAAGAGAAGAATGCTTCTGTACTGCAAAAGGCAGAGGAAATGAGGGAAAAGGAAAATGACTCTGCTCCTGATGAGGTACTTAAATGAATCTTCTGAGAATTTAACCGCTGAGTTCGAATACCAGAGACATGTATTCAGGATCATAAGATAACGGATGCAGTTTCGCAGACATATGTCTTGACGCTGATTATGTTCATGCTAATCTACACAACCCATTCTTTTCCCTTGATTTTGATATATTAACTATGCGTTAAAACATTGATGTGAAGGCCAAGAAATACAAACGTATCAGACTGACTGTTTGAGCGGGTTAACTCCTAACAAAGTTGTTGGAACTATGATTTTGTGCAGGAAGTTGTGGCTCATTTAGCAACTGCAGAAGTAGCAAGGAGCAACTGAATTGAAGCAGTGGCATCGCAAGAATTCCATAACTAATCTTAAGCAGCCTGTTATACCTTGTTTACATAAAATTACAGTGATGTAGTTTGGTTCTCGACACTAAAAATTGTCGAACGGAGAACAGACTTAAGGGTTGGGGCGACGGATGTAAATTATAGGATTTGTTTTGTGTGCATTGGGGTTGGAGAGATGATCATTGTTCCTACATATCACTCCCCGTATTGTTATCACCTTGTGGTTTTACACATGCTTCAATATGCACGGGTGTGACAACAAAGAAAGCCACAGAGTTATGGACTGATTTTATTGATTAGAAAGAGAATCATAGATTCATTTTTTATGCTTACAGTGAGAAAAAAAAGTTCCATCTGAAGTCAAAATATATTTAATCATCAAGTTACTAGAAAATGAAATTCATCAAATAGCTCTAGCAGGGCTCTTGGTGGGATGCATTTGAAAAAAAAAAAAGAATTACTACTATCTTCACAAAGGAGTATGAGCAAAATCAACTCACATATAGTAATGCAGACAATGAAATGAACGACATCAAAAAGGAAATAAGGAAGAAAATCTGTTCAAGAATTTAAGTAGAGCCAAGACTTGTTAGATGGCTCAACTATCTGATCAGATTCTTCCAAAGCAATGGAGAAAGAACTTATGATTGAAAAAAGGATAACATCTAGGGCAAGGTAATTACAGGAAGAATGAGACGGTAAAGGCCTAAAGGAAGACTGCAATATGGTAATGTATCACAACTTTCAGCTACATCATCCTTCAATACCATTGACAGTATAAATGGATAGTCCGGTGGGAACTGGGAAGCGAGTTAGAACAAGAAAGCCCCAGTTGCCAGTGAAACATGTTTTTAGCAACCAGGACAAAAGGAAAACAAATGATGACACAGAAAGATAGAAGTTACTTAGGCCCTGTTTGTTAACATTTCTTATTTCTGTTGATAAACAAAATTTCTGTTTTTTTTGTTCCAGGGAATAAAAAAAGAACAGAAACGCGTTTGTTTGCTTTTTTATTCAAAATCTATTTTTTTGTTCCCAGAAACACATTTGGAACAGAAACATGTTTTTTAAACAAAATTTAAGAACATATTTTCTCTCTCCTCTCTTTTTCTTCTCTTTTTTTTCTTCTTTTCTTTTTCTTTTTTCTTTGGCCGGTCACTAGCCTCGGCCATGGCCAGCGACTAGCCGTCGAGGGCCGGCGACCTCGCCGTGGCTGGGCGAGGTCGCCAGCCCTCATCGGCCGGTCGCCGGCCATGGCCAAGGCCGGCGACCGGCCAAAAGAAGAAAAAAAGAAAATAAAAGAAAAAGAAAATTAAAATATTAAAAAATTAAAATAAACAAAAAAAAAAATTAACCAAAAGTGTTTCTGTTCATTTTTTATTCCCGGAACAAGTTTATTAAACGCGTTTTTTTGTTCAAAAATTGTTTCCCGGAACAAAAACATTTTTTTCTATTTCTGTTCCTTGGAACAATTTTTAAACATAAATATTACCAAAGGCACCCTAGTGATGCAGACAATGAAATGAATGACATCGAAGAGCAGATAAGGAAGAAAATCTGTCCAAGAATTTAATAGAGCCAAGACTTGTTAGGTGGCTCAACTATCTGATCAGATCCTTCCAAAGCTTCGCGTCATTTACACCAGTAGGCAATTAGTCTAGTAGATGGAGGAAGGGAGCAGCAGCTAGAGATTGGAGGTTCAATCTCATAGCCTAATAACCAGATAAAATCAGTTCATTCTAAAAGGTCACCTTTGAAATGGTGACAGCAGGGCTCCACTGCACTGCTTCTTCAAAATGCCAAGGCAAATGCTATTGTTAAATATTGGGGATGAAAGACTATCATCCTGAATGCAACTATGAAAACCAAGGAACTGATAAGCAACAACCTTGATGAAAAAATTCAGAAGAAAAAATCAGCAGAAATTGTATAGCAGCGGCCACAGCGACATCAAGAAGTGGACATAATTCCTATTCTACCAGTCTGTATAGCGTGCAACAAATGGCAGAAATATATAATCATGACCTCCATGATTTCAGCATTTACAAATTCGGTCATTCTCAAAAGCACTCTAACTTGACAAGTTTCAATTGTCAGCATTCAGATAACTTCTCCAGTAAGCTACTTCTAATGTGCTAAACACAATTAATTCCACTACAATCGGCCCTCAGACCTTTGTGAAGCAAGAAAAGCACATCTTCGTACGGGCACCTGAAAAAACATCCCCCTAAAAACTGATGGTTTCTGGGAGACGGCCATATCCAAGGTCAATGGCCTCTTTCAATACGACACTTACTTAGGAAAAGCCAAGGTCGAACGAAAGGGAAATATATATGGGCTTTTCTCCAAGAATGAAACACAACTTAGATAAGCAAACCTGGCTTTATATGGTCAAACCTCACTGAAAAATCTTCAGAACTTGATTACCAACGAAGAATATGTCTCTAGTAGCTTCACCAATTAGGTCACCGAGCAATGATCTGTGACTCAAGAAAACTACAACCCACTTTAAAAATCATATGCTTCAATATGCATAAAATTGGCAATAAAGAAACCTAAGGAGTTATGGACTGAGTTTATTTCTCTAAAAAAGGAATCCTGGAATTTCCTTTTTATGTTTACAGTGAGAAAGAGTTTTATCTGAAGTATATTTAATTGTCGAGTTATCAGAAAATGAAATTGATCAAACAGCTCTAACAGGGGCCTTGGAAAATGCATTTAGCAAAAAAGAAGTACTGCCATAATTGCAAAGGAGTGAGCATAGGCAAAATGTACTCACATATAAGACTTGTTAGATGGCTCAACTTTCTGATCAGATCCTTCGAAACCATTAGAGAAAGAACTTATGATTGACAAAAGGATAAAATCTAGGGCAAGATTAGGGAATTACAGGAAGAAATGAGATGGTGAAGGCCCAAATGAAGAGAGCAATATGGTAATGTATTGCAACTTGCAGCTAGGTCATCCTTCAATACCTTGGCGGTTTAAATGGAGAGGTTGGTGGAACTGGGAAGTGAATTGGAACAAGAAACACTCCTCCGGCATATGGACTGTCTGGAGGACCCATAATTGTCACTTGCCAGTGAAACATATCCTCAGCAACTGGGCCCAAAGGAAAACAAATGATTACACGGAAACATAACAATTACTTAGAAATTTATAGACAAATGTACTGAGTGTTAGAGAGGAGAAAGGCAGAAAAGAGAGCACCATCTTTCGGGCACTGAAACAGAAATGCCAAATGTCATAATAAAATAGGAAGTAGAGTTGCGAAGAACCAACAGAGGTTGAAACACAAATGTTTCAACAAAGCACAGCCAGAAGGCAAAAGCCATTTGTGTCAATTGCCATTCCCCGGGATTCAAAACACCAGAAGCCAAGAGAAAGCTGAAGGGCTGAATCGGGTTGCTTTATGAATCATCAAAGAGATCAAATGCAACTTATGTTGCTATGGGAATTAGATCCTTTCTTAAGCCTTCTCCATACATTTTAAGAGACAATTCCACTTTATTTACCGTAGTATCTATAGTCACACTTTGCATTCACCACTTCCAAAAAATACACTCCACATCCTTTGGCTTGTACATTGATCAAAACTCGGTTTTGGCATCCTCTGTTGACGATACTCAGCTACCACTTAGCAGAAGTAATAACTCTTTGTGTCAATCAACTGAATACCCATAATTGCCACATAAGCAATGGTTCTTTTGGTTACTTTCGGTACACAAACAAATCTGTAATCTTTTGTGACATCTAGTCTCTTTTCCTCCCCTTCATTTACTTTTCCAGGTGTCCTCCAAAGATATAGGTAATGACGACCAAGAAATTTTGCTGTTACGGAAAAGACAGTAACCCCATTTTATTCTACTGTATAAACAGTCATTCCTGAAAATATGGAATGCTCCATTACAAGATGCAAAGCATATTCTTCCCTATATTTTTACAACTGGCCTTCATATAGTTTAACCAGGATCCATCATCTTTCCCCAAGCTCAGCCTAACTATTTGTCCAGTATAAAGAGTTCTTCACTATAATTGTGACAAATTTCAAGTTTCATTACGCTTGGCTCATATGGCCAATTCCCTAATTCTTGCAATTGATAAAAGCTTCAGGTCATTTACACCAGTAGGCAATTGGTCTAGTGGATGGAGGATGGGGGTGGGGGCAACAGGTTGGAGGTTCAATCTCATAGCCAACTAGCCAGATAAAATCAGTTCATATTCAAAATAAGAAAGGCACAATGCCACATAAGTACAATGACAGCACCGGGGACCAGGGTGCCGAGATCACTCTCCCAAATGAAAAAAACTAAAGCAGTTATTTTGAGCGATGGAAATTTCAGTTTGGACATACACCAAAGACCACCATAAATTATCAATTGCAAGTCAGTTGGACTATGATTGCACAGTCAGCATGGTCATTGTCATTGTGCCCTTGTGGCAGCACAACATGTAGATGTTTGTTGAGTATTTTCAGTCACAGAAACAGGATGAGTGTAGTTGATTTTTCAGTTTGCTCAAGCACACATGGCAACAGAAACAAATCGTATGCTGTACATGTCCTACAGCAACCAAGACAAGCTACTTTCACAATGAAGTGAAGCCTGTATGAAGTGAAGGCCGCAGGAAACGATCTACAATTTGCTGCCAACAAAGGAGCTTAGCCTTTTGGTGAATATGTGCCAAGTAACCCAACTATTGCATGATCAAAATATATCAAAGTGATGACCAAATATCTATTTGGATAGTAACCTTTCACTTCAAAATGACTCGGTTATCTAACAGAAAGGCTAACGTAGTTTAACAATCATTTACCCCTAACTATATAAATCTAACCAGAGCTAATCTCTGCAACTGATATTTCTTCCTTCCTGTACAAAACTGCCTCTTGAGCAGCACATTCTCTGAAGTTAATACATTTCTGCTCTGGCTATGTCTCCTTCTTCCCTACACTAGTTAATAAGAAAGCCCCTCTCACTCCAAGTGCACTCTCAAAACTCGACCGTGAAGATTGATAAAGTCACTCACCATCCCATTGCAACAGTAAACTCAATATTTCTCTCTAACCTCCAAGCCTGTGTCGTAATCATTTCTATTCTGTTTATTGGCCGCTGTTGATGGACTTTTCGTCGTGCATCTCTTATCCGCAGGATCACAACAGTGATTACTTTACCATAATCAACTTTGCCCATCCAAAACAGGAAATTTTATATTTCACCACAGTGACTAAGAAACTCAACAAGAAATTTAAAGACATGGGACCGAGATTTAAAGAAGCACTTGTCTAAAATTGACTTTCTGGAGGAAACAGAGGAAGATTGGTGGCATACTATGAAATTCCATCACTAACATCCTTTTCTAAAGATCAAAACTTTTTCTGTTGGTCACTGAACAAAAGAAATACTAATTCAAGATCAATTCTAATTCGCCTTGTGAAGAAGGCTGAAATGGAACCTGTTAGTAGTAGGATCCCAATAAATCCCAATCTCATCACGGGCTGCCAAACCCCTCCGCTGCACGAACTCCTTGATCCAACACCCCTTGAGGACGTAGGCCCCTGATGACGCCCAGAAAGAAAACAACAGTCAGTGCTCCGAACGCGTGTTCGCGTCCCATACAACGATGTCGGCACCCTCGCCGCTCATCACTTGAGTCACCATCTCCTCACTCATGCCCGGGAGCACGTGGGTCGTCATGCATGCCCGCAGAATTAAGAGCCTCGACAGGTGGCCAAGATCGCTCTTTGTAAGCCTCTTCTTGATCTGGTAAGGGTCGAAGAGCAGAACCAGCTCTGTGGAAATGCCGTTGCATCTCTCTTCCTCTTCTTCACGTTCTGAGGCCTCTTTCTTCTCCTTGTGCGTTCTATTGTACCTCGCCTTCTTCTCCACAATTAAGCTCTCACCGTCAGTGAGCGAGGCCATGAATTTTCGCTTCAGTTGGGCAGGAGCGATTTCTTGACGAGAGTCACGGCGTTCCTTGGTGCCCAAGAAACCATTCCTATCAGGCGTGAGGAGGAAGAATTCGCGAGCCACCACTCCTCTTGCAGATGAAATTTCCCCGGACTCTTCGCCGCCATTCTTCTCCCGACAGTGCTGACAAGAAACGCACGACCAAGAGTCCATCGAGGGCGGCGACCGGACCTCGCCTCTCAGGTGGTCGCCAATGGGTTTCTTCTCCTGATCATGGAGATAAGAAACGCACGACAATGGCGGCGAGCGGACATTACCTCTCGGGCGGTCGGCAAAGGGTTTCCTCTCCTGATCGTGCAGATAAGAAACGCACGGAGTGGACCTCGCCTCTCAGGACGTCACCGAAGGGAAGCGAATTGAGGCCGAAGAAATCGATGAACTTCATGGGGTTCCAGTTGATGAAACAGAGAAGCACTTGGCGAGAACAACAGAGGGACACAGATAGGCGAAATTCAGAGAGAGAGAGAGAGAGAGAGAGAGAGAGAGAGGACAACGTCGGAGAGAATAGAGAGACGAAGGCGAACAAGGGCGCGGACAGTTTACCGTTGGAATGGGATGGCCAATGACGTCGTCAATCTTCATAGTCAAGTTTTGAGAGTTGACTTGGGATGAGAACTTTCCTAATCTGAGTCAGTGGGAAATTTTATTAAAAAAAAAAAAGGAAAATAATTTCCTGGTTTTTGTTTTGGGTCAGAAAATAATTTTCTTTTAAGTTCCTGGAGTGTGGAACTTTCCTAATCTGAGTCTGTGGTAAATGAGAAAAAGGAAAATAATATCCTTCTTTCTTCTTTTTTTTTTTTTAAATTTCCTGGTTAGATTGCCATGATATGGGCGAGCTTCTACCTTTTCTTAAATTATTTTCATTATGTAATTTGATGGAATCTGAAAAAGACTGGAAAAAGAATAAAATCTTTTGATTCTTTTCTTTAATAAAGATAGATTTATAAATGTAAACCGTTTTCATGATATCGAATGCTAGAACTAGAGATTTTTTTTTTTTTTTCATTTCAGTCTTTTACTATTTTTTTTTTTGTCTTTCTTTATATATATTTGTCTTTTGTTCAATTTTTTTTAGCGAGGCAATTTACTGTTTGGAAAATGTAAGCTTTATATTCTCCTCTAACTTCTCTTTTATTTCCTTCAATTAATAACTTATTCCTTTTTTTTCCTATTCAAATTACAACATTTCTCTTTCCAATTTTCATTCCTATTGAAAAAATGAGGTCTTCTTTTTTGCACTTTGTGTAGAATGCTCTCTTTTAGTGAAAATATCATGGAATAGCATGTTAATTATTATTTTGGGTTATATGTACGTGTATTCACCCCATTCTTCAAAACCTGATTTCATGGGGTTTAAACGTAAAAGCAAGTACTAAAATATCTCGCATTATTTATCTACAAGGTTTGTATGGGTATCATGTATCGTGTTGTCTATTCTCAATCATTCAAAGTTTAATCTCAATCTCACTTATAATCTCTAGACTTTTGAATTGAGTGTCTATATTTCAACCAAATAAATAAATTGAATGTCTATTTACAATTTTTCACTCCTCAGAGAAGTAGGATAAGATCATGAGTTCTTTATGTTAGATACTTCTCCGTCTGGGAAGCAAGACTTTAAGGGTGTATTTGGTAACGATTCTGTTCTTAGGAGTAGATTCTGATCAAAAATGATTTTTTTTTTTAATTCTGTTTCCAGGAACTAATTTTGAGTAAAAAGAACGCATTTGATAACTGTCCAAAATTTCTGATTATGAGTAAAAGAACGCGTTTGGTAACTATCCAAAATTTGCAGCCAATATGAATTATTATTATTTGTCTTTTGGGGGTCGTAACAGCCAATATGCATTAGATAACTAGGAATTTGCATTATACTTTCCCAATGGATGGGGTAGATTTTCTGGCTAAATCATGCCCAAAGAGTTATGTTCTTTACAGAACCAATAAATATGCTAAGATGCATAATATTTCAGAACGAAGCTCTAAATTTCTAATAACCTAAATTGCTCACTATTAAAAAGCATAATGAGGCATGATGCTTATAAAACATGTTCAACCATGATGGTACCAAAGTCAAGCCAACCTAAAGTCAAGATGTTGAACCAGATGACCATTTTTCAGTTGTTATAGAGATGTCCAAGTTAAGATTTTGGTTTGATTATAGTGTTACAGATTAGTCTTTCTTCGTAACGTCATGTGGCAAAACAACACTAATGACGAACAGATCGAGAGTAGCACCTGGAAATCAGAACTAGGAACCTTTGTCCACCCAGCGGTACAGGTCACAGTAACGGATAGTGATCACAACAGAGCAACATTGACACTCCTAAACATATAGAGACAAACAATTGATGACATTCTAGGAAGCAAAGCAGCAACTAGGATTATTCCAAAACAGTCGGTACAAGTTCTTTCCAGCTGACTTCCTTGAAAAGAATAATCCATTTCTTGAGACTAGTTTTAAAGTCTTCTGACAGAACTTTTGAGGTCTTTAGGGAAAGCCTTGAACAGAGTAGCATGAAACTGGTGTTTGGCCATCAGGTGACCATGCAGAGGAAATGAGTTGCTGTTTGATACAATTGTTTTTCAAGTACATGGGGTAAGACATACATTCAAAGTACAAGAGAATGAAGGCCAGAAATGCATCATCTCAAACGAGTTCTGATGTTTACCACAGGAAATAAAAATGTACAGATTGTTTTTGAGTCACAGGCAAATAACATCGGTACTTTGACGCCTCAAATTTACCTTAGCTAGGATGGGAGAGGGGACAATGAAATTTTCTATGATATAATGGCAATAGATCCTACCATCCAAAATAATTGAATAACATAGCTTGAGAGTCTTTAAAATTTTACTTTCAAAATGGTGAGGGCAGGTCTCCACTCCGCTGCTCCTTCAAAATGTCAAGGCAAATGCTACCGTTAAATATCAGGGTGAAAGACTAGTCCTGAACGCAACCTCTGAAAAGAAAGGAACAATCAAGCAAAAACCTTGAGGAAAATTAAAAAGAAAATATTGGCAGAAAGGCAGCGCCTGCAGTGATAATGAGAAGTGGACATAATTCCCAGTCTTGATAGCCCGCAACCCATGGCTGATATATATAGTCACAGACATTCACGATTTCAGCATTTGCCAATTTGGTCCTCCCTAAAACCACTCTTAGTTGACAAGTTTCAATCAGGAGCATTCAGATCTAACGTGTTATACACATTAAAAGCCACAGCAATCAGCCCTCAGACCTTTGTGAAGCAAGGAAAGCAGAACTTGGTGTAGGCACCTGAAAAAGGCATCTGCCCTAACAATAACTGATGGTTTCCAACAGATTGCTACATCCAAAGTCAATAGCAGGCCTCATTCAATATAACACCTACTTAGAAAAAGCCAAGGTCAAAGGAAAGGAAATTATAAATGGGCGCTTCCCTGAAAGAGAAACATAACTTAGATCAGCATGTCAACATATATTTAATCGTCAAATTACTAGAAAATGAAGTTGATCAAATAGCTCTAATAGCGCTCTTGATGGATAAGTTAAAAAATAACACTACTATGGTCGCACAGGAGGGAGTATCAGCAAAATCTACTCACATGTAGTAATGCGGAGAAGGAAATGAACGACATCCAAGAGGAAATACGGCAGAAAATCTATTTGTGAATTTAGTAGAGCATGTTAGATGGCTCAACCATCTGATCAGATCCTTCCAAAGTAATGGAGAAAGAACTTATGATCGACAAAAGGATAACATCTAGGGCAAGATTAGGTACTTAAAGGAAGACCAAGATGGTGAAGGCCCAAAGGAAGAGAGCAATAAGGTAATGTACAGCAACTTTCAGCTTGGTCATCTTTCAACACCTTTGGTGGTTTAAATGGATAGTCTGGTGGGAACTGGGAAGTGAGTTGGAAAAAGAAAGTCCCAGTTGCCGGAGAAACATGTTGCCAGCAACTGGGAGTAAAGGAAAACAAATTATCACACAGAAAGATAGAAGTTACTTAGAGTATCATAGACAAATGTACAGAGTAGTAGGAGGAGAAAGGCCTGAGGTCCATCTTTCAGGCACTGAAACAGCAATGGCAATTGTCACAATAAAATAGGAAGTAGAATTGCTAATGAGTAACATGGCTCAAAAACACAAATGTTTCAACAAAAACAGGCAATAGGCGAAAGCCATTTGTGTCAATAGCCATTCCAAGGAACTTTAAGACACCGGAAGCCAAGAGAAAGCTGAGGGGCTGAATCAGGTTGCTTTATGAATCATCTAAGAGACCAAATACAACTTTTATTGGTATGGGAATCAGACCTTTGGCATATTATTTAAGAGACAATTACACTTTTTCACTGTAATGAATGTCCATAATGACACTTTGGATTCACTACTTTCAAAAACTGTATACTTCATATCCTTTAGCTTGTATATTGAGCAAAAACTTGGTATTGGCATCCTTTGTTGATGATCAGCTATCCATTACTCGAAGTAAAACTCTTTGCAGCAATAAACCAAAAATACCCATAACTGCCACATATGCAATGGATACTTTTGGCCACTCTCAGTACACAGACAAATCTTAAATCTTTTGTGACATCCACTCTCTTTTCCTCCCCTTCATTTACTATTTCAGGTGTCCACCAAAGACATAGGTGATGACGAACAAGCAAATTTGCTATTCCAGAAAAGACAGTTACCACCATTTCATCCTATGTGCAAAGGATGCCCCATTGCAAGATGCAAAGCATAGTCTCCCCTGTATTTTTAAACTGGCCTGCATATAATTAACCAAAATGTCAATCATCCCTCGCCATACTTAGCTAAACATGTCTGATCTACAGAGTTCTTCACAATAATTGTGGCAAATTTCAAGTTTCATTATGCTTAACTCATATGGCCATTTCCCTAATTATTGTAACTGATAAAAGCTTCACGTCATTTACACCATTAGACAATTGGTCTAGTGGATGGAGGACGATGGGGGTGGGGGCCAGAGATTGAAGCTTCAATCTCATAGCCTATTAGCCAGATAAAATCAATTCATTTTTAAAGTTCACCTTCGAAATGGTGAGGGCCAGGCTTCACACCACTGCTCCTTCAAAATGTCAAGGAAAATGCTACCGTTAAATGTTGGGTTCAGACTATCATCCTGAGCGCAACCTGTGAAAACCAAGAAACTGATAAGCAACAACCTTGATGAAAAAGTTAAGAAGAAAATATTGGCAGAAATTGTATTAGCAGTAGCAGCAGCACCAAGAAGTGGATACAATTCCTGTTCTACCAGTCTTAATAGGGTGCAACACATGGAAGATATATATAGTCATGACATTCATGACTTCAGCATTTGCAAATTCTGTCCTTTCTAGAATCACTCTTAGTTGACAAGTTTCAATCGGCAGCATTCAAATGACTTCTCCCCTAATTTAGACTTCAAACGTGTTAAACGCATTAAATTCTGTACCAAGCAGCCCTCAGACCTTTGTGAAGCAAGAAAAGCAGATCTCAGTAGGGGCACCTGAAAAAGCATCTCCCTAACAACTGATGGTTTCCAGCAGATTGCAATATCCAAGGTCAATAACGGGCCCTCTTTCAATGTCACACCTACTTAGGAAAAGCCTAGATGAACGAAAGGGAAATAAAAACGGGCTTTTCCTTGAGAGTAAAATATGACTTCAATAAGCAAGCCCAGCTTTATACGGTCAAACCTCACAAAAAAATCTTTATAACTTGACTTCCAATGAAGAAATATGTCTCTAGGAGCTACACTAATTAGGTCACCGAGCAATGACCTGTGACTTGAGAAAACCACAACCCACTACCTAATAAAATGAAAAATCAACAAAGAAACCTTAGTAGTTATGGACTGAGCTTATCATTTAAAAAAAAAAAAGAAATCCTAGAATTTCATTTTCATGCTTACAGTGAGAAAAAAAGTTTCAACTGAAGAATATTTGATTGTCGAGTTATTAGAAAATGAAATTGATCAAATAGCTCTAATAGGACACTTGGAGGATGCATTAAAATAAATAATACTATCATCGCAAAGAAGCGAGTTATCAGCAAAATCTACTCGCATAGAGTAACGCAGAGAAGGAAATGAGTGACATCAAAGAGGAATTAAGGAAGAATATCTTTTCCAGAATTTAGTAGAGCCAAGACTCATTAGATGGCTCCACTATCTGATCAGATCCTTCCAAAGCATTGGAGAAGGAACTTATGATTGACAAAAGGATAACATCTGGGGCAATGTTAGGTAATTACAGGAAGAAATGAGATGGTGAAGGCCAAAAGGAAGAAATAAATATGGTAATGTATCACAACTTGCAGCTTGGTCATCCTTCAATACCTTGGTGGTTTAAATGGATAGGCTGGTGGGAACTGAGGAGTGAATTGGAACAAGATCCAGCGTATGAACTGTCTGGAGGACCCGTAATTGTTGCTTGCCAGTGAAAGATGTCTTTGGCAACTGGGCCTAAAGGAAAACAAATGATTAATACAGAAAGATAACAAATGTACTAAGTAGTAGAAGGTAAAGGCTAAAGAAAAGAATGCACCGTTTCTCAGGCTCTGAAACAGCAATGCCAATTGTCGCAACAAAATAGGAAGTAATTACAAAGAACTAACGGAGGTTGAAACACAAATGTTTCAACAAAACACAACCAGAAGGCAAAAGCCATATGTGTCAATTGCCATTCCATGGAATTTCAAAACACCAGAAGTCAAGAGAAAGCTGAGGGGCTGAATCGGGTTGCTTTATGAATCATCCAAGAGACCAAATGCAACTTACATTGGTTAGGGAATGAGAAGCTTTCTTAAGCCATCTGCATACATTTTAAGAGACAATTACACTTACATTTACCATAATATCTATAATCACAGTTAGCATTCACTGCTTTCAAAAAATACACTTTACATCCTTTAGCTTGTTTATTGAGCAAACTCAGTTTTGGCATCCTTTGTTGATGATACTCAGCTACCCAGTAGCCGAAGGAATACTCTTTGCGTCAATCGACTGAATATCCATAATTGCCGCATTTGCAATGGCTCTTTTGGCTACTCTCAGTACACAAACAAATCTGTAACCTTTTGTGACATCTATTCTCTTTTCCTCCCCTTCATTTACTTTTTCCGGTGTCAACCAAAGACATAGGTCATGACAACCAAGCAATTTTGCCGTTACAAAAGAGGTGGAAACACCATTTTATCTTAAGGTATAAAGATTTATTCCTGAAACTATGGGATGCTCCATTACAAGATGCAAAACATAGTCTTCCCGACATTATTAGAAATGGCCTTCATATAGTTTAACTAGGATGTCCATCATCTTTCCCCAAACTCAGCTTAACTATCTGTCCAATATACAGAGTCAATCACTATAATTTTGGCGAATTTCAATTTTCATTACACTTAGCTCATATGGCCAATTCCCTAATTCTTGTAACTGATAAAAGCTTCAGCTCATTTACATCAGTAGGCAATTGGTCTAGTGGATGGAGGACAGGGCTGGGGCAAGAGGTAGGAGGTTTGATCTCATAGCCTACCAGCCAGATAAAATCAGTTCATTTTTAATACAAAGGCACAATGCCACATAAGAACAATGACAGCACCACGGACCAGGGTGCCAAGATCACTCTCCCAAGTTAAAGAAAGTGAAGCAGTTCGTCTAATTTCACTTTGAAACTGCTGTTTATCTACAAACATCATCTGCTCTACAGAGGACCTAAATATTTTTGAGTGCATGAAACTTTGAGTTTAGACACAAAGACAGCCATAAAATATCAATTGCAAGTTAATTGGACCAAAAAAGGGCACCAACATTTAGCATTTGATGGCACAGTTAACACAGACATTGTCATCATGCCCATATGGCAGCACGACAGTGGAATTCTACAGGACCAACATGGATATAGTTGCTAACTATCCTCAGCCACAGAAACAGGATGAATGTAGTCAATATTTCAGTTTGTTCACGTACACATGCGAAGGGAAACTAATCATATGCTGCACATGTCCTACAGCAACCAAGAGTAGTTACTTTCACCTCCCACAAAGGAGCTTAGCCTCTTTGTGCATATGTGTCAAGTTACCCAACTACTGCATGATCAAATATTTCAAAGTGTTAAGTGATAACCAAATATCTATTTGGGTTGTAATATTTCACTTCAAAATGACTCAGTTATCTAACGGAAAGGATAACGTAGTTCAACAATCATTTACCTCTAACTATATATCTAAACAGAGCTAATCTCTGCAATTCATATTTCTTCCTTCCTGTACAAAACTGCCCACTGAATAGTACATTCTCTGAAGTTAATAAATCTGCTCTGGCTATGTCCCCTTCTACCCTACACATACGAAAAATCCCGGACAAAGAGCTGCCATAAAAGACGACCAAACAACTAATGTACTACTTATTAGGGAAGCCCCTCTCACCCCAACTGCAGTCTTAAAAGTCAACTGCGAAGATTGATTCCGTCACTCACCATCCCATTGCAACACTAAACTCAATATTTCTCTCTAGCCTGCAAGCCTGTGTCGTAATCATTTCTATTCTGTCCCATGTTGATGGACATTTCGTCATGCGTTTCTTATCTGCAGGATCACCACAGTGATTACTGTACCATATCTACTTTGCCCATTCAAAACAGAAAATTATATATTTCACCACAGTGACTGAGAAACTCAACAAGAAATTTAAAGACATGGAACCGGGTCTCAAAAGAAGCACTTATCTAAAATTAAACTTCTGGAGGAAAACAGAGAAAGATTGGTTGTATACAATGAAATTCCATCACTAACATCCTTTTCTAAAGATCAAAACTTTTTTCTGTTGATCATCGAACAAAAGAAATACTAATTCAAGATCAAGTCTAATTCGCCTTGCGAAGAAGGCTGAAATGGAACCTGTTAGCAGTAGGATCCCAATAAATCCCAATCTCATCGTGGGCCGCCAAACCCCTCCGCTGCACGAACTCCTTGATCCAACACCCTTTCAGGACGTAGGCCCCTGACGACACCCAGAAAGCAAACACCAGTTGGTGCTCTGAATGTGTGTCTGCGTCCCATACGACAACGTCGGCACCCTTGCGGCTCATCATTTGAGACACCATCTCCTCGCTCATGCCCGGGAGCACATGGCTCATCACGCATGCCCGCGGAATTAAGAGCTTCGACAGGTGGCCAAGATCGCTCTTTGTAAGCTTCTTCTTGATCTTATAAGGATCGAAGAGCAGAACCAACTCTGTGGAAACGCCATTGCGTCTCTCTTCATCTTCTTCACGTTCTGAGGCCACTTTCTTTTCCTTCTGCTTTCTATTGCACTTCGCCTTCTTCTCCACAATTAAGGTCTCATCGTCAGCGAGCGAGGCCGTGAATTTTCGCTTCGGTTGGGCAGGAGCGAATCCTTGATGAGGGTTGCCGAGTTCCTTGCTGCCCAAGAAACCATTCCGATCAGGCGTGAGGGGGAACAATTCGTAAGCCACCACCCCTCTTGCAGATGAAATTTCTCTCGACCCTTTGTCACGATTCTTCTGCTGATCGTGCAGATAAGAAACGCACGACCAAGAGTCCATCGAGGGCGGCGAGTGGACCTCGCCTCTCGTGCGGTCGCCAACGGGTTTCTTCTCCTGATCATGGAGACAAGAAACGCAGGACGGCCGCGGCGAGTGCACATCGCCTCTCGGGTGGTCGCCAATGGGTTTCTTCTCCTGATCCTGCAGACAAGAAACGCACGACAATGGCGGCGAGTGGACCTCGCCTCTGAGGACGTCGCCAATGGGAGGCGACTCGGGGCGGAAGAAATCGATGAACTTCATGGGGTTTCAGCTGAAGAAACAGAGGAATACTTGGCGAGAAGAACAGAGGGCAACAGATGGGAGAAATTCAGAGAGAGAGAAGTTTATAGTTTACCGTTGGAATGGGACAGCGGGTGAAGTTTTGAGAGTTCATATGGAGTGAGAACTTTCCTAATCGGAGTCGGTGGGAATTTTAAAATAAAAAGGAAATTAATTTCCCGGTTTTTTTTTTTTTTGTCAGTAATAATTTCCGGGTTAGAAAAATAAGTTCTTGGAAGGGAACTTTCCTAATCAGAATCTGTGGTAAACAAAGAAAGGGAAAATAATTTCCGGTTTTACATTTATTTTTTTATAAGTGTAGACTTGTTTCATGATAAGAAATGTTCACTAAGACTAATGATTTTTTTTTTCTTTCATTTTTATAGTTTGTCTTTTTTTTTCTTTTATTCTCAATTTGTTCAATTTTTTTTTTCTATCGGGGCAATTTCCTGTTTGCATTTATAAGTTTCATTTTCTCCTCCAACTTCTCTTTATTTCCTTCAATTAGAAACCACTTTCCTTTTTTTTTTTTACTTTCTTTAAATTACAACATTTTCTCTCTCCAATTTTCATTCCCATTAAGAACGCTCTCTTAGTGAATTCATTACGGAATACCGTGTAAATAACAATTATATATATATATATACTTTTTTACTTATATTACGATTTGATTCATACAAATACTTATACGATTCAAATTAATAAAATTACTAAAGCTATTAATTCAATTAATTTTTTTCATAGATTGCAACACAAGTTATGCATTTACAATTTATATAATTTGTTTGTTGATTTATCTTTTACATTCTTTTTCATCATTTTTCTCTCTCAAATAATCACAGTCAAAGTCTTTTCTTAAAATTAATGATCTAATTTGTTGTCCATAAGAATTTGCTAAATTTATATTTAAGGACAAATGGTTTTGTGGTCCTTGAACCTTATGGAGGCTCATTGTTTTGCAGCCTTTGAAACTATTGCGCACGAGATATGAGATATTTTTTCACTAAACTTAATTCATCGCTACAACCGCCACTTTGTTAGAATATTGAGTTCAAATCTTTCTAAACCTCTCATCGCATGGGCATTGAGGTTACTTATGAAATTTTCAGCTCTCAGCACAAAAAGTTTTCTGTGATGAAATCCCTTTTCTTCACTTTACTTACGCGAGGACAAAGTCATGAGGCAAATTTTTTTCGTAAAATTACCTATATTCTGTCAGTATTAAAAATAGAAAAACAAAATGATTGAGTTTTTCTTTTAGGTGATACTTGTAGGTTGTCGCATCATAGGTAAGATTAATTTAAATTTTGCAGGCATTTGAGACTTGAAGAATCGTTCTAAATTATAATTTGGACTCTTGTTCAGTAAATAATGCACCGTCATCGTTAAATAATTTGGACTTTTGTGTTAAAGGTTTGGAATAAAGAGCAGTTTAGGTTTTGTTCTACGTTTCTTTCTCTCTTCTTCTGTTTAGTTGCGTTGAAGTCTGATTAGTGTTGCTTGCTCAATTGAGCTTATAAACATGCAATTTTATCACCAACTGTCGTGGCACTAATTTATGATATAATAATTCTAAGTAGAATGGATGGATAAGACTTCGAGAGGCTAAAATAATAATCAATCGACTTATATAGGTCACTGTTTATTAACTATGAAAGTAATTTATATGAAATAAAGGGTTAATCCTTATTAGCAATGTCATTTCATTCACACTTTCTGTACTTAACAAATGAGGAATCGACAGTTGTAATGAATAGATTTGATCCATGGAAATCAAGCCGCCGGAAGAGACTACTCATGTGTGTCCTTTGAAGGACGGGATTTTTACTTGAGTGTCATGTGATATCACTTCTCAATAAATGAGTAAATGTACGACTTGAAACAGGGTCACTTTGTCATTGTCAACCCATGTTGTTCGGAATTTAGTCCGTAGATATTTAGAGTCAGAGAAAAAATAATGATAAAGTATTTATGATGGCTCAACCCTAATTAGGATTGAATGATATGTATTTATTGGAGTGGTTAACTATAGAAAGTGTATCAATAGAAATGGCTCAACCCTAATTAGGATTGAATGATATGTATTTATTGGAGTGGTTAACTATAGAAAGTGTATCAATAGAAATATAATCACAAAAACATCCTATAATACATATAAGATACACGTTATTACTCCCCCTCAATCTAAAGTATGTGTAACAACTAAGAGCCTGTTTGTTTGTGTTCCCCGTTTCTGTTTATGAACAGATTTTCTGTTTTTTTGTTTTCGGGAACAAAAAAAGAACAGAAACGCGTTTGTTTGCGTTTTTGTTCCAAATCTGTATTTTTGTTCCCGGGAACAAAAAAAGAACAGAAACAAAAAACAAAAACAAAAAAATTGTTTCTTGTTTTTGGAACAAAAACAAAGAACAACTTTTCTCTCTCCTCTCTTTTTTTTTTTTTTTTCTTCTTTTCTTCTTCTTCTTGCTTTGGTCGGTCGCCGGCCGACGAGGGCCGGTGGCCTTGCCCAGCCATGACGAGGCTCGCCGGCCCCCGGCGAGGCCGAGCCTCGCCGTGGTTGGGCGAGGCCTTGCTTGCGCCACCGCGAGGCTCGGCCGAGCCTCGCCGTGGCTGGGTGAGGCTGTCGGCCCTCATCGGCAGGTCGCCGGCCATGGCCGAGGCCGGCGACCGGCCAAATCAAGAAAAAATGAAAAATTAAAAAAATTAAAAAAAAATTAAAAATTAAAAGAAATAAAAAAAAAAAAGAACACAAATTTACCAAATATGCTTCTGTTATTTTTTTATTCTAGGAACAAGTTTACAAAACGCGTTCTTTTGTTCAAAAACTGTTTCCCGGAACAGAAATAATATTTTCTATTTCTGTTCCTTAAAACAAAAAAAGAACAGAAATACAAACAAACGCACCATAAGAGATTGGATCTCAATAGCACGTGACACGGAATAGGTAGTCCATTGGTTAAGGTATCCAACTGATCCACTGTAGACAAGTAGCGAACATGTAGATCACCACAAGCAACCTGTTCTAAAAAAAAACTGATAATCTAATTCAATGTGTTTGGTGCGAGCATGAAACACAGGATTGATAGCAAGATAGGTGGTAGAGATGTTGTCACAATAAACAATGAGAGGATTATAAAGGGGGACCCCGAGCTCACAAAGTAAGTGATGAATCTTAATAGTCTTAGTAACATAGTGAAAGACAGGATGATACTCAACCTTTGTATGAGAACGGGCTATGGTGGGTTGCTTCTTAGCACTCCATGAAACAAGATTAGTGTCTAGAAAAACACAAAATCCAAAGATGGACTATCGAGTATTTGAGCATCTGGCTCAATCTACATCTGCATAAGTAGTCAATGAAGTAGAATAACAACACTCAATGAACAATCCATGGGTGGAGGTGCCAACTAAATATCGATATATACGTTTCACAACCTGGAGATGAGGTAATCTTGGTTATATATTGACTAACCAAGTTCACAGTAAAATTGATATCTAGTCTAGTCATAGACACATATTATAGAGCCATTTATCAATACAACATCAGAAAAGCGAGAACCTCACCATCGTTAGCAAACAATAGAGTCTTTGAGACTAGAGGAGTAGTACAAGCTTAACCTTAACAAGGTCAAACTTGTGCAAAAGGCTAGCAACATATGGCCTGAGATAAAAGTGTACCATTAGAGCATTGATGAGCCTCAATGTCGAGGAAATAGTGAAGTGGTCCAAGATCCTTCATAACAAATTCCTGTGAGAGTCAAGTAAGTAGAGACCGTAGTAACTTAGGAATATCACTGATCACAAGAATATTATCATATAACAGAAGATACACATGACCTCGAGAAGAAGCATAGATGAATAATGAAGGATTCGCCTTACTCACTATGAAACCCGTAGATAATAAAAAGATACTGAAATGATGAAACCATGCACACGGAGCTTATTTTAAATCATAGATGGCTTTCTTGATACGGCACACGTGATTCGAGAATTCAAATTGAATGAAACCAGGAGGTTGGTGCATGTAAACTTCCTCACAAAGGATGCCATGCATAAAGGCATTCTTAATATCAAGTTTACATATGACCCATCATGAAGATATCGCAATAAAGAGAACGGCCCAAATTGTAGCGGGTTTAACAACTGGGCTAAATGTATCGTCATAGTCCAGTTCGGCTTGCTACTTAAATCCTTATGCAACAAGTCGAGCTTTGAAGTGTTCCACAGTTCCGTTGGATTTTTTTTCTTAATCTTAAAACTCATTTACAACTGACTAAATTCTTAGAAGGATTAGGTGGTACAAGATCCCACGTGTGATTGGTGACCAAGGCATTGAATTCATCTTCCATGGTTCTTTTCCAACGAGGTTCAAGAATGTCCTTAGAGTGGTAAGTCGATGCCTCTTCATGAAAATAATGAGAGAGATTAAAAATTTTCCTAAGTTTAGAAAGCCCAGATTTGACACAAGTTTACATAGGATGAGTCAGAAAGAGGAGAAACGAAAGCGGAGGAGCTAGATAGAGAAAAAGTGGGGATTTGCGGCTATGTTATGGGAGGAATTTGACTAGGGGAGGAGTGATGTGGGGATGCAGTGAGTGAGTTCGATGGGAGGGGAGGGGGAGGCGAAAAAGAATTAAAAGTAGGTTGGATAAAACAAGAGGAGGAAAGAGGCAAGTTGGGAGGTTAGGCTAGAGAAGAAGAAAAAGGTGGATGAGGAGCTTGAGGGCCAAAGTAGGTAGAAGGAAGAATAAATTGATCAGAGCAAACAAAAAGTAAAGCAGGTGATATGGAACAATGGGTTGTGGGACTAAGATTGGAAGGTTTTGATGAAAAGGGAAAATTTTCCTCATCAAACTGAACATGACGACTAATAAAAATACAATCACTCAACCGATCAAGACAACGATAGCCTTTGTGATTTTACGCATACCCTAGAAATACACATGACATTGGATGAGGTGCAAGCTTATAAGAGACATCAGATAGAAAAAAGGAATAAAAAGCACACCCAAAAAACATGAAAGACTGAATAATAAAATTTGAACCCAACTAAACAATGAAAAGGACAAATATCATATATGACAAGAGTGGGAAATTGATTGATAGTATAAATAGTAGTGAGAAGAGCATCAACCCAATATAAAGGAGGCATATGAGCATGGATTAAAAAGATTCGAGATATTTCGACTAAGTGTCTAATTTTGCATTATGATAGACCATTTTGAGATGGGGTGTCTAGACAAGAAAAACGTTGAATAATACCATTTTCACATAGTATACTTGGAATGCATTACTGGTATATTCACCTCCCTCATCAATTTGTAAAAATTTAACTTTGGCATTGTACAAGTTTTCAATAAAACAACGAAAGCAATGAAAGTGTGCAAGCAATTTAGATTTATTTTTCATTGGGAAGACCCAAGTGAACCACGAATAGTTATCAACAAATAACACAAAATATTTGAAACCTTAATTAGATAAAATTGGACTTGTCAATACATTAGAATAAATTACAACTAAAGAAAAAAAATGCACAATGACTAACAAATTCAAAAGGCATTCGATGAGATTTGCCTACAAGACATGACTCGCATGATGTTGACTTACAACTAGAATTGCATACACAACTCAAAACTTGTTTTGGATGGTCAAGACAAGCATGCCAACAAGTGAGTGAAGCAAAGGAGGCCACGATAGGATGCAAGTAAGATGACACCATTGAGTTGGAAATTGGATAAAGACCATGAGAAGAATCAACTTGAAGGAGAACTTTCCCGGTTTGTTTGCCTTCAAAGAAAAGGATGAACCGTTAAAATCAACAACACAATAATTTTTACAACAAAGTTGAGCAACCGAGAGGAGATTGCGAGCAAGATTAGGAACATGATAGATAGGAGATAATAGTAAAGATTGAGAATCGGTATGTAAAAAGGCTGTATGAACTTTCTTAACAGACAATCAACAACTATCGCCAATCGAGACTTTAGTCAAATCATAAAAAAAAGTCTTGGATTAAGGATGTTACCAATATCACTAGTCATATGTGCCGATACTTCGCTATCAAGATACCAAGTTGAATAAGAGGTATCGCCAACTAATAAAGCAGAGAATGAGTCCAACAGATCAGTAGTGGTAAAAGCATGGTTGAATCGTTGGTGACATTATAGCACGGTGTGCCCGGCTCCGTTACAAATTTGACAAATAAGATGAGGCCTAGATCTGAGGATACCTCCTTGTGTGAATGGAGAAACATAGCATTTCAAACCACGACAAGATCAACCAGAGGAGGTGGAGGCATAGGAGATCGAGAATGATTGCTAACTAAACCAATCATAAGAAGATTTCCAACTCGGTTTATCACATGAGAATTGTTCACCTTGTCCCTAACCAGATCTATGGCCTCTAGAATTCCGTCCACCCCAAGATCCTCAAAACGGTGGACTGCGTGAAGTGGCTTGACCAATCAAAGCATGATCAATATCTAATGAAGATGATGCTTTTAACTTTCGGAGAAATCACTCTTCTTGGACAAGGAGGCGTGACCACAAATAGCTAAAAGAGAGAATTGTTGGGCCATTTGTGACCATGGTGACAAAGGATCATGGTCAGATGGGAGTCCATTGAGTGCTTGAATCGCCAGGTCCTTATTAGAGATAAAGAAATTGATTGCGGTGAGAGAGTCCGCAATTGACTTATATGCTAGAGATAATCATACATTGATTGATTGGATTTCTTCACAGTATTATGAAAATTGAGTTTTAGACCAATGTCCTTGGTCTCGCAACGATCAGCAAAACATTGTTCTAGAGCCAACCAAATCTCCCGAGATGTCCGAAGATTGTGAACCTCACAAAAAATCTCGACTGTGAGAGTCGAATTGATCACACTGCGAACACATCAATCTATCTTTACCCAAGTGGAATAGGAGGTATTGACCACTATAGTACCATTTTGATCATTAATAAGTTTTGACGGACATGGAAAAGAACCATCAACATAGCCTAGTAGATCGTTGTAGATTAAAATAGATTCAAACTGAGATTTCCACAAAAGATAATTGTCTACATTGTGTTTGATGGAGATGAGACTTGTGATATTAGGAAGAAGAAGAGACGGCAAGGTTGATTGCATAGCCATAATTGGAGCAGCAACAAAGATTGGAGCGGCAGAGAAGAGGGAAGGGGGAAGAAGAGGTGAAATTGGGTGCAATATTATAGAGGCGATGGGAAATTTGGGATTACCAGAAAAAGAAGATGATGAGTAAAGAGATGGTATGGATGAAGAAATTTTTTAAAATGTATTGGACATTGTTGAGGAAGTAATTGTAGCAAAGGAAGTATTGATTTGGGTTAGAGATGTTGAAGAATTTGATGGGTTTTCTTGCTCTGATACGATGTTGATGTTTAGAATTAGGGACAAAATAATGATAAAGTGTTTATGGTGACTTAACCCCAATTAGGGTTGAATAATATGTATTTATAGGAGTGGTTAACTACAAAAAGCAGATCGACAAAATATAATCACAAAAATATCCTATAATACAAATAAGATACGCATTAATATAGTCCTTCATTGGCTACGCAACTGGGCATCGGCGAAAAATAATTCGATTTGTGCGTTTAGGTTGTGGCAAAAATGACGGTGGGTTCTTGGGCTATGTCATTAGGATAGTCATTAATAACTTTTGGAGATTCGTATTGTTTGGGAAGAGAGATGCTGTAATTTGGGGGAAAAAAGAAGAAGGGAATATAGTTTATAATCGAAGGAAATAAAGAGAAGTTGGCGGAGAAAATAAAACTTATTCAACAAAAACCTTACGGAGAATTGATAATTTGACCCAAAAATTAAATAGATCCACTCCAAAAATGTGAAATTATAGTATCCATAGGAGATTGATCTAGTATCGAGAAATTATCTCTCTAACGTTGTCTTCTCTCTTTAGCCCTCTAAATTTTCTCCGAACCGCTGCCTCCTGTTGTTCTCACCGAGTGTTTTTCTGTTTCTTCAGCCCCAAATGGCGGCCAGAGAGAAGAATGCACTCACCGACGTCGACGGACTCTTTGTCGTGCATCTCTTATCTGCACGATCATGAGAAGAATCACGATGAAAAGGCTGGAGAAATTTCGTCTGCAGTAGTGACGGCGGCAGCTCGCGACTTCTTCCCCCTCATGACCGACTGGAAGGGTTTCTTAGGCACGAAGGAACTCGGCGACCCTCGTCAAGAAATCGTTCCCGCCCGACCGAAGCAAAAATTCATGGCCTCGCTCACCAACGATGAAACCTTAATATGTGGAGAAGAAGGCCTTGTTCTGTAGGGGCCAGAAGGAACAGAAAGAGGCGGGAGGATGTGAAGAAGGAGAAGAAGAAGAGAGATGCAGTGGCGTTGAAAACGGAGTTGGTGCAGTTCGGGGACCCCTGGAAGATCAAGAAGAGGCGCAGGGAGAGCGATCACAGCCGCCCGTTAAGGCTCGTGGATGAGCGAGAAGGGAGCGAGGTGAGCCGAGAGCGCGAGAGTGGTGACGCCATTGCGAGGGACGTGCACGCATGCTCTGAGCGCGACTGGTGTTCAGGCTGCGGGCGTCAGCGTGGTCCTCCCACTTGGGAGGGTAGATTGTTACTCTGAATTAGAATAAGCGAACTCACCCTCTATGTAAATGTTACTTAGTTTAAGATTTACTTCGTTCACATATTAATTATTTAGTAAAAAATATAGAGAGTTTGGATGCCTGTTCATCCAACAGTTCTCACGTCTCCAGCCAAGCATTTGTGAAGGGATCGGTACAGCCTAATCTGTTTACATGATTGAATCGGATTGCACACCGAATAGATGGATTGTGGCCTTGAATTGTTTATGTAAAATTCAAATTAACTCACAAGAATCAACTTCTTGACTTAATGGCAATGTTAAGCAGGTGAGAGTATTACTAGGATGGATGACCTTTTGCAAAAGTCCACCTATACTCTTGGAAAAGTGTCATTGAGCACGAGTATAAATCGAATCTCACTGTTTATTATTATTCATAGAATTCCTTTCTCAAGTTTGGGTAACTGCGACGCACATGTTGCCTTAGAATTCTTCTTTGTTTGATGAGTTTAGGACAAAATTAGGGTGACGAAGCACAATGGCAGACAAGTAGAGAAAGGAAAGTTCATCTCTCTTTGGACAGCAATTGAACGTTTGGTTCTTGTACATTGTTTTTTTTAGGTGTATGCAGTTTACCTCGATGTCTTTGTTTTTTTTTTTTGTCTTTGGACAGGTGAGGCTATTGTGGAAATTTACTTCTTATTGTTAATAATGAGGTTACTTCGTGTTTACCCAAATGACTATATTATCTTAATACTTGTCATGGTAATTTGCGTTCTTAAGAGCCTATTAATTCCTGTAAGGAACTTGTATTTCGATGCCAATGATCTTCTTAAAATTGTCATGCTCATCTCTGTATTAAGAGGATGGCATGATTGAAATTGATGAACTCCAAAGAAGTATCAAGAGAGGACAATAAAGAGATTTGGACAAAGAGCATCTTTTTCCCTTCGTTCTAGATTTTACGTGATTGGTAATATTCATAAATTTAGGGTCCATTTGTTCGAAGAAAAATTATTTTCGAAAATTTATTTTTTAAAATTTTTTCGATATTTGGATGATGGAAACTAGCTGATTCACATAAAACATTTTATGTAGACTGAAAATAAGAAACTTAGATTGGGAAAACGACTTTTCTTGGATTACTAAATAAGTGAAAACTAATTTTTTTTAAATGATTTTCATGGAAACATTTCCCTGTATAAATAAGTCTTCAGTGAGACAAATGCACCCAAATTTAGCTCCGTTTATTTTGCGAAAAATAAATGATTTATTAAATATTTTTCCTGAAAATGAATAATTGTATTGTTTGAAACATTTTGTCAATGAAAAATGTTTTTAGTTTCAACAACAATTTATATTTAAATATTTTTATAAATAATGAAATTAGTTTTTCGCTTATTCATCTTTTTCAGTTTTATTACGTAAAGGCTGAAAAAAGAGGAGACGAGAGTTGAATTTATCCATAAGTACCAGCGCCTATGTGAGAGTGCTCTACCTGCAAAGAGGGCGAAGAAAGAACAGTGGCGGGTTGGCCTTTGAATTTGGGCCGTCCGTAATGGGCTTGACCCGAGCCCAACCCGTTTCTCTTTTGAATGTGCCCACGGAAGGATAGAATTAATCTAAGTGGGCTTTGATTTTTTTAACGTAAACTGCCCCCACATTCATTATTTTCGTTCTGGTAGAATAATATATTGAACTAATGGTTCTGAACGTTTAGCAATTTGTGATTCTTTAGACCTAAGTCTAAAGAGTGGTCAGAAATATTTGAACTTAATGATCTTATACTCTAATACGATTTGAAATTTTTTGTGGGATTATTGCCAACTTTTTAAAAAAATTTAAGATATAAGATGAATGTGTAGTTTTTATATTTAAATATCTTAACACTGCAATTAAAATTCGAAACATTTGGAATCGATGTAATTAGGTTTGAAAATTATGAAATCAGTCTAATTAAATCTCGCAATAAAGAATTGATTATCATTTTTCAAAATTTATCATATTGAAAGTCATTGGAGGTGGTCCTTGCTCCCATAGTCTCTTGATGTGGTTGGACGATTTGCATAAGATTTTACTCCAATGCGTTTTGGAGCTCCCTAGATTAAATTGTAAATTCCCAAGTCGCTCCTTGGTCTTAGAAAGTTGTGGCGTGTCTGTGCCGTAGGTTCTATTTGTATGCCAATTGTACGAGCACTTTTGCTATATCCCAACTGGCCTTCAATGATGCAGTTGTAAAGAGCTCACTTAAAATAAATAATAATTATGACTCAAATCGAATATTTCGATCATAAGTGTACAACACCGGTGATGACGGACGATTACTCTTGCTCTATCCTAATTTGTATTCGACAATGCAAAGGTAAGAAGCTCATTTAAAAAGAGCGATAGTTATGACTCAAATTGAATATTCAATCATAAGTGTGCAATATCAGTAATGATGTCTAGGGAGGTCTTTGCTAAATACCCCTTCCTAGTTTTCTTTATAATAAAATCTCTTTTAATCTTGAACACAAAGCATCAATCATTTTTTTTTAAAGAAAAAGAAAAATATAATCGAATCAATACGAAAGTTGTTGTATGAGTGGAGTATATACACTAAACTAAATCTAAATTATTAAAATTGATGCATCTCCCGTAAGTCTCAAGCCGGTCCCACCAAATTTAGCTATTTTGATTCAATTTTGCATATCTCATCAATCACTTCTTGTGTCAGCAATCGAAATGGGCAAAATGTCAAGTCGTAATCTATAAAATTGCACCGACTTGTTGATAAAATTCCGTAACGCTATAGTTTGGGCGGGATCTATTTTATCAAATCTAATCGCCGATAGGCTTTTGTGAGTGGGGAGCGGGGCGGGGCGGGGCGAAGCGTGCCCCTTCGAAAGTCAAAGAAGGAGACAAAAGAGGAGATCCATTCAAGATCTTCAAGCAATTCATTTGCCCCTTTAGTTTAGTGTTTCGTCTTTTGCTACTTTCGACAAGACTAGGTTCACTTTTTTTGGTACTAAAGTAGAGATGGCAACGAGACGGATGGGTATTGGGTGGGAGGTGCACCTCCACAGCCCTCATGATAATTAGTGATGTTCCATATCTATCTTAGGCTAGATTTTATCATGGACTTGATAGATTATAGGTCCACCTAGGCCACGCTCGAACCACAGTGATACGAAAGGCACCTTTAAGCGTGTTTGGACAAGACTTCTAGTTATATAGGCTCTGCCCGGCCAATAATGTTAATCTTAAAATTTTGGAATATGTTTACTAAAAATCTTAAAATTTGTCACGAAAGTGCAATTAAGTTATAGAACTTGCAAAAAAATATAATCAAGTCTTAAAACATATCAAATTTGTGCAATAAAATGCTAAAATTAACACCATCAATTTAACTAATGGAAAAATGATGACGTGACATTTTTGTTAGTTTTTTATTCAAATTTTAAATTATATTTAAAAATAAAAAGGAAAAGCTAAAATTTATTTTAAAAACAAAACTATAAAAATAAAGGGGTAGGGTCAATGGTGGGCCTTTTTGCCACTACCACCCATTGTCGGAGGGGACAGTGACGGCGCACAACCTTGGGCGAGGGCACCCAAATCTGGTCGATGACCATCGCTCACCTTGGGAGAGGCCTCGCCAGCCCCAAGCGAGGGTCGATGACCTTGCTAGGCCTAGTGAGGTCTTGTTGGCCCTTGCTTGGGGCTAGCAAGGCTCACTAGATCTAGGCAAGGTGTTGCCCCTTTGCCTAGATTTAGGCAGTCTCGCCTGACCCTGGTAGGGCCTTGCCTTGGCTGGGTGAGGCCTTGCACCCTCGCCTAGGGCTAACGATTGTTGTCGGTCCCTCCAGTGATGGGTGGCGGCAATGGAAGCGCCCATCGGTGAACTTGCCTTTTATATATATATATAGTTTTGTTTTTAAAATAAATTTTAGCTTTTCCTTTTTAGTTTCTAAATCTAATTTAAAAGATTGAATAAAAAATAATAAAACGCCACATGGACAAAAAAAATTAAATTAAAAATGCCATGTGAAAAATAGAAATTAATTTAAAAATGCAATGTTAGCATTTTTCGTTTGTCAAATTGACGTAATTAACTTTACGACTTGATACATCAATTTGAAAAGTTTTAAGACTTTATTACACTTTTTGTAAGTCTTTGCACATTCATAATAAGTTTTAGGACTTCAGTGAACATATCTCTAAAAATTTATGTGGATAAGATTTGGCAACACTTTAAACCTGACTTATGAGTCATTGATCACCTCTATTTGCAGAGAAGTTAAATTATACCTCATCCTCATGTGGCAAAAGAGGATCCTGACTTTTGTTGTCCCATCTTATGTTCAACTTAATCCTGATTTTCATTCAAAAAATTTGCCAAATGTCAGTGTTGTGTAGGACATTTAATCCTTCAAAAGGTAATCTTATAGAAAAAGGCGATCAAAAACCATTTAATAGAACTTATCATACAAGGACGAATTTTATTGTGTCAAAGATACCACCTCCCTTAATGTGTAAGCCAACATATTCGGTCCTCAATTTCTACACAAAATTCTGGTATCACCGATTTTATCCACCCCATTAGAGATGGGGCGATTCAAGTACGTATCAGAGTGTGTCGAATTGTCACTCCTTACTATTTGGGACATAGTACATACTTAGTATTTTTTCCGTTTCGATTTGAGCATCACCCAGTTGGCCAAAAAGCAAATACCTTAGACAGAGTAGCCCATCACATCACCTCTCAAATCAAGTTGAGCCATAAATCACGAGAGAATGACCACGAACCAATGACACCGAGTGCCGTATCACTATATGCTTAATCACAAGAGAATAAGCGCGTCGAGAAAGTCTGATTGATTGGATGATACCACACGTTAGAAAAAAAGCCAAAAGTAGGCATAACATGCAATTGCTTCGTGGAGAACCTATCTATTAGGGAAAAAAAACTGGACTGTGACATAAAGCAATGTTCGAAAGTCAACCTTTTGGGACAATATGAGAGAATTTTCCCTATCAAAGCTGGTTCATGTGATGATATGATTCTTAGTTGACGAAAATTGTCGAGTTTGGGCAGTCTTTGAGTCCAAATTGGCGCAAAAACTCCAAGATTGACTGTTCTTTTTTCTTGTGCCGGCAAACCCCAAAATGATGTAAGTCTAAAGAAGATGCCAAATCTAGGTTTACTCATGAAGTTGATTGAGGTTGTTAGATGCAGTCAGCTCCCATCATGCCACTTTCGGTTCAAACTTAATTTGCTAACTGTAATTTTTTTGCATGGACCTAGATCCGCAGCACCGGATTGATCTCCATTATTGGTTTTGTTAGCTCTACACGCGAAACTCACGTAATCAACGGTGAAGCTTAACCTGGTCCATTATGGACCCGAGTCCAGGGAAAGACGGGTTCGATGTTGACAAGGGACTTAACTATGGCAAGATTCAGATACGTATTTCTTTTCCGGGAATAGAAATTTTGTATGGTTACCAAGAGCGTTCTTATACTCAGAAATTATTTCCGGAAAAAGAAAAAAAAAAAAAAAAATATTTTTGTTCAAAAATTGTTCCCCAAAACAGAAATGTTACCAAACGCGCCATAAATAGTTGCGCGATGTTTTTCTTGTTAGTCTTATTATGTGGTTCTCTCATTTCCTAATTTTGTGTAAGATGTGGTTATTTATGTGTAAATCCTACGTTTTAATTGAAAAGCTTGTTTAACGTGCAAATTGTGTGTGTAAAAGTATGTTTAAGATATAGCATAAGCTCATTTTTGACAACTTAGGGTACGTATGGTAACATTTTTGTTCTCCCAAATAATTTCTATTTGGAAATAGTTTTTTTCAATTGCTAATCCCTGGACAAGTTTTTCAACAGAAGGATGTGTTTCGTAATTACACAAAAATTCTATTCCTAGAGTAGAAAAAGAATAAAACTTGTATGGTAAGACCATAATTCCCAATATTTTCATAATGTTAGTGGAGACTTACATAAAACCGGACTTTTGTAAGGATTTAACTTATCAAAATATTCTAAAATGGCATCAGAAAATCCAAATCAAATATAATAGTTAGTCAAAGATGGATAACTGTAAATAACAATAGAGAATCCCACGGTTTATAACTCACAATATGAGAATGTTGATAGTAAATTTTGGGCATTATAGTAGAAGTGCATAGACATTTTGAACTATTTTAGTTGCAAGATAAAGACCAAACATTGCCTGTTGGAATGAGTAAGGACGAAACAAATGGGGGCAATCCTTAAGTTAGTGTGCTTATTTGCACAAACTCATCAAACCTTTAAATAAATGATATCGGAAATCCATGGAGCACATACTTATTTGATTACTATGAAACACAAGACAAATGGCATTGCAAAACACTTGTTCGGATTACCTGTCAAAACAAATTTGCAATTGATTTAAAGGATGTCTCCAATACAATTTTCTATTTTAATTGCAAGATAAAGAGCAAACATTGCTTGATTGAATGAGCAAGGACAAAACAACTGAGGATGGGCGCAATCCTTAAGTTAGTGTGCTTATTTGCACAAGCTCATCAAACCTGTTGGAAATCCATGGAGCACAGACTTATTTGACTACTATGAACACAAGACAAATGGCATTGCAAAAGGCTTGTTCGGAACCATATAATTCTCTATTAAAACAAAATTGCAATTGATTTTAAAGGATATCTCCAATAGAATCTTAAGAGAAAAAGATGTCTTCTCTCAGTGGAGTCAATAAGCTATTGTAACCTAGCATTGTCCCTAGAAGAAACATACATTAATAAATCCATATGATAAAACTTTGAGAGCTTATTCAATTTTGAATCCAATTTTCATCAAAAGATTTTCACATTTTTTATGCTAAACTAACTCTAAACTATAATTAACACTAAAATCTAGTAAAACTACTCGAAATCTAATTTCTAAATTTTTTCCTAAATTTCTGAGTTTTTTATTCCGAAAAATGGGGATTCGGATTGGGTCAGGAGACCTAGACCGGATGTAAGTCTCATTTGGATCTCGTGTCAATTGTATAAAGATGAACATTAGGTTATGTTGAGCTTGTTTTTCTTTTTTAGCACCACCCTTTTTCTTTTTTTTTTCCTAGGAACAAAAGAATTAATTTTTTTACTTCTTATTTTTTGTTTCAAATCTATTATCTATGCACTTATCTGTTTTAAGGAATAGAAAAATTAGCTGACATACATAAATGGATTTCCGTTCTTTTTCTACTTCAGGCAACAAAAAACAGATAAACAAAAAATAAAAATGTTACCAAATAGGTCCTTAACTTCATGAGGTTAAGATGTGTCTAATATTAGAAGAATTTCGGCGCTAATTTCAAAAGTAGGTATCCGACCTCCTCATCACAACTTTTTTCATTTTTTTCCCCTTTTCATCATGCACACCGAAATGGGAAGATACTTGTTTCTGGGGAAAAAATTTGGTGCAGATCATGCATCACGTATGGTTTTGATGCCATGCCAAGCATATCAAATCACAGGTCTTTTATGATATGGTGAAAATACAATGGAAGAGTATAACGGGACTGCATTTGTGGCAAATTTTTATAAAATCATCATCATGCGATTCGTGCGTGCATTTGATAACGCATGATCTAAAACCGCAATGTCTTCGAGAAATACAGCGAGGCATTATCGCAGCAAGAGCTTCTGAACTTGAAGGTCTTATTAAATACCACCCTTCGCCTCATTGCCATCTTCACGCTTCCTTCCATAACTTGATGCTCGAGCTCCCTCATTAGCTCGACAAGCTGGTCCATGAAATTGCCCATTTTTCAGAGGACACAATTTTAGGAGAAATATTACTAAGAATGGAGCTTAGTTTGGGTCGAGTATGGGTCCCTACGAGTTAAATGAGTAAATTTTGGTCATACCATTTTCAGCCCGATTCATCATCATTTTATGCATTGCTTATATATATATATATATATAGTAGGAATACATTTCACTTTTATAAACTAGATATTTCATGGATACGAGAACTTAATTACGCTATATTAATCTAACGCATTTTCAGTATCTTTTCTCTTTATTACAAAAATGTTTTGTCTGCAATCTTGATCAATTTTAATCCTAAACGAATAATATGTGAGGGATGATCATACTACTGGAGAAACATCCCAATGAACTTTGATGATTTCAAAAAGACAGTGCTAAATCATTGAGGTTTATCCCAGTGGCCACCCTTCTAATATGGAGGGGGGGGTGGGTTTGAATCCCCACCTCTCAGGGCGGGTTGGAATGGGGACAAATTAGTTTCAAGTGTGTGTTTCAACTCTCACGCTTTGCAATGAGACATGGCAAAAGTCTAAGAGCAAGAGTTAGAATAGGAATAGAGTAGGACCGACAAAAAAAAAGAAGTGCTATGTCCACTCCCTATATAATCAAATCCACTTAATTTTCACCAAAAATATAAAATTACCCTCTATCATTGAATTGCAATTTAGATTGTGGTCCGAAATTTATTTACTTTCCTTTTTTAGTATTTCTATATCATTGTAGGATTTTCTTACCAAGATTAATAATTTCATGTATTTGGTTTTTGTTTATCGTAGATTTTCCATGTATATTAAAGGTACTATGTTTTTTTCTTTTCGATAGTACTTCCATTAGAATTTGTCTTGTCAAAAAGAGAAATTTCCAACAAATCTAGTTCTTTTATGCTTTATCGATCAAATTTATAGATAAATTGTTAAGTAGATGAAATTTAATTAAATCAAAATATTGCATAAAGTAATTTCTTTATATTTTAAGTGAAATATCATTATTTTGGATCGAAAAAATTACTGTTATCTATGAATTATTTACACAAAATTATAAAGATACATCATTGTGCATAATGTTTTTAGTGTACTCCTAAATATTTCTCTAACATCTTACATGTATAAAAGTATCTCATCAATATAATAAGGAAAAAAGATAAATTCTTTCATATAGGAAATAAAGAGACTTGATATATATTTTTGACTAATGAAATTAATAAGAGTTTCACCAAGAAAGTGAGCTATTGAGATAAGAGGAACAAAAAAATAGATAAATTGCTATAAAATTGATGATAAAGAAGAGACTTTCAGTTTTATACTATATCAAAAAAAAAAAAAATTCCCTCATAAAACACGGAGCATAAAAAACGCTGTAGGAATATCTGAGATTGCACTTTTCTTTAATATGCTAAAAAATGTGAGATACAGGGTAACTATCCTAAATATAAAAGAAAAATAAATTGCAATTGAAAAATTGAGGATAGTTTTGTCTTTTTAATGTAAATGGGAGTGGATATAGTTATTTAGGGAGTGGAAATAGCGCTGCACTTTCAAAACTATCCTAAATATAATATCTATTATGATAGGTGCAAATTATGAAGTATCAACACTCTCCAAGAACTTTCATGTCATGTTGGACACTTCGACATATGTTCGACACTCTCGGACACTCTCCGACATTAGGTCAACACGTGTCGGAAAATCCGATACCTGGTCAACTTTCTCGACACTCTCCGATACTCGAGTCGAAATTCTGACATACGAGTTTCCGACATATAATTCCGATATTGATATCAATTTTAAAAATTAAATAAATGAGAGGTAAAAAATATATATGTGAAAAAAAAAACACAATAAAAAATAATAATAAATAAATAAAGAAGAAAAACCTAGTCTTCTCTTCTCTTCTGACTTTCACTTTCCGTGATATGCAATTTACTCCTTAAGTTTTTTTTCTCCTCTTCCAACATATCTAACATGCTAGTTTATAATATGGATCGTTTGTTTTTTCTCCAAATTTTATGAATTATTGAAATAGAGTTGAATTTGTTAAATTGAAACAATGAATGATATTAATAAATGGCGGATTAATGTTTTTAATATATATTCATTCTAGGTTTTTTTAGTTATTTATTTATTTATTTATAAATTTGATTCAAATTAATTTGATTGAAATAATAAAAAAATGATGATTTATTATGTATATATAAAAATATATATTTAATATACAACGTGTCCCAACATGTCGGAATTCTCTGTTTTTTGAGAAATGATGTGTCGACATATCGTGTCGTGTCGTGTCGTGTCACGTGTCGCGTGTTAGTGTCGGTGCTACTTAGGGTACAAATGTCCATGATGATACCCAAGAGAAAGTGATGATATCCTTAATGACCGTAAAACTTAGTACAAGCTAGCATAAATGATGAAGATCTGGATTAGATATAAATAAGTTCAATATGAAGTTGTGTTCAAAAGAATTTGGAGATTTCATGATCATTATTCATTGTCAATGATGTCTCTAGTAGCTGATTAATTCAGATGTCGGAAATCAGATCCCTAGTCACGTTTGTACAGCTTGTGTGAAAACAGCATCAAGTGATAAGCAATTACTTACACCTGGTAATTATGAGAAATTGACATGCAGATATCAACTCACTAATGTTGCTAGTGTAACTTTCTTTTGAGAATGATCATTAGAAATGGAATTATGGTCATTGGCAGCTGGAACAGCATAGTAGCGGAAATCATTAAGAGGACTAGAAGCAACTTTTGTCAAAAGAGTCAGCGATGTGACAATAGCGACATAATCTATTTTGGGAAAACTTGCTGATCTTCGCGATAAAAGGATTATGAGCCACCTTAATTTCAGAGTAGCAGTTCCCAATGAATCCTAACGTCTCTTTGCTCTTGGGACGATGTTGAATGAAAAATTTGAAGACGTCTATATAAGAGGAAGTTATTAAAGACAAAAAGGGTTGGACGGAAATGGAACAAACTAAAGTATTCATTGCTACTTATCAAAATTCTGATTCATTCTTCTGAGTCTTCCACTGCAATGTTTTTGTTGCATTGTAATCTTAGAGAGATCCAGTGTATAAGTTAAGGTTGGATAGTGTGATTTATCATTAAATAGGATCGATAATTGCTTATTGTAATTCATCTTGATGATTACTAGTGCATTCTGGTTTAAGTTGTGATTGTTAGTTTGGAGAGTGAACATAAGTTTGTGAATAAAGTTGAAGCATTATATATTGTTGCATGCTATCCTCTTATCTTTCATTATTATCTCCATTGGAGTGATAGCATCACTTGAACCTCATATTACCTACATTTCTTGATTTCTGAGTGTCAAATCTGTCAAAACAACCTATTCAACCCATTTGAGTTGCTTAGACTTTGTTTGGTAACGTTTCTATCTTTCTATTTTTTTGTTCTTTTATTTTCCGGAATAAAAAAAGAACAGAAATTCATTTAGTAATATCAATTAATTTTTTTATTCCTCATAATAGAAAAATGGCTAGGAAATACATTTAAAACATAAATAAGAAATAGAAAAAAAGTTACTTCTTGTTCTCAGGAATAATTTTTGGAATAAGTCATTTTCTTTCTTTTCTTTTTTCTTTTTTTCCTCTTCTAATCGGTCTGTCGCTTGTTGTTGGCCACCCGCCGTGGACGACCAGCTAAAGAAGGAAAAAGAAGAGAAGAAAAAGGAAAAGTAAAAAAAGAAAAAAAGAAAAATCTCAAAAAAAAATTAAAAAAAAATTAAAAGAAATTCTATGTCATCCAAAAATTTGTAGGTCATACCAAATACACTCATTTTTCTATATCAGGAATAGAAATTTTGTAAAGTTACCAAATGCATTCTTTACTTAAAAATTATTTCCGTAAAGAAATTATTCCTGAAAATAGAAATATTATCAAATGCACCCTTAGTTAGCCCAAATAATTGGTATCAAAGTTTTTGTTATTTGTTATTTGAAATATGTTACTTCTGAAAATAAAGATCTTCATTTATGGCTAACTTCAGGTTTTTTTGTGCAAGTGATTCACAAGCTCCAAGCTAGCTGCCATACTTTGATGGCAACAACTATGGCTACCGGAATCAAAAGATGTGAGTGTACATTAAAGTAACTTATCTTCTCATGTGGGACACGATTCAAAATGGGATAGTAGCGCTAGCTCGAGCTCTTGTTCATTAAGAAGAGGAAAATGTGCAAGCTGCTACTGTTGCGGCTCAAATAGAAGAAGCTTAGAGAAGAACTGCACAAAATGCTAAAGCTAAACATCGATTGCATTGTGCATTATCTCCATTCGAGTTTAATAGAATGTTTTCTCATGTGACAGCTGAGGAAATATGTGATCGACTCTTGCTGACATCTGGCTCTTAATAAATGTTTCTAATTAAAATCTAAGGTCTACGGATCCAATTATGCTTGGAGAAAGGGCTAGCATCGACCCAACACGGCCTTTTCAGCGCCATATTTCTTGGTTTGATCTTTGACATGCAATTACCATAATCCCTATGATGTGGTTAATTCACATAATGTATCATGCATGTAAGAATCGACTTACATGCTTACACATGAGGGGATATGCTATGTGTCACGCCCCAATCCTCCGAGCGCGTGTCCATCCCAACTTTGTCAATTAAATAGCGACGTCCCAGGATGCATCACCGACCCATTCATTTTAATACACATGCGGAAGCCAATAAATAATCCCTAGACAACAATTTAATAGGATAGAAAAGTACGGCCATAATTTTTAAACTGGAACCACACTTATATATACATAACATACCTAGTCATGTCATATATAATACAATACAAACCGACATATAAATATATAAGGTCTACAAAACAGGGGGAGTTTCCAAACAGCTACGGGTCCTCGTCTTCCTCTCCATCATCATCCACACTCCAACTGAAGCCTACCTCCGAGGACACAGGAGTTCTTGGATCTTCAAGATCGGGGTCCATCGGGTCTACCACCGAAGATCTGCGGTGCCTTTCCCAAAGGCCACTTTCAGTACATAGAAAGAAATCTCAGACTTCGGTATAGGACATTCCCTCTCTCCATCTCAAGCCTGGCGATACCATGCTCTGTATTTATGGGGCACCTTTTTGGGTAAACCCTCATCGACCTAGACCACGGATTTCACTAGCTCATAGGTCTATCCCCTGGGGCTCCCATGCAGTGGGATAAAATGCTTCAGCTTCGTCACCTTCTTAGGTTGACCAAAACGCTCAGGGGTATCGACCATTTATGGACCTGAAATGTTATTTTACAATGGAGCGAGACGACGTCTCAGCAAGTTCAACCCCCTAAGACCCAACCAGGAAGAAAATACACCCCAAGGGCTACCAAAGCAGAACCACGAGTCAGAAGACTTACCTTGACCTCAGTTCCTTCTTGCAAGTCAATATAATTCAACTATTACATCGATCATTTCAACAATTCAGTTCATCCACTCAGATTGAATCATCGATCAATCGACTCAGTCGATTTCATGTTAACAAGACCATTCCCCGGTCATCTCAATCAATACTATCTATAAAGTTCAATCATAATCCAAGACTGCTCACTCTAAGCTGATAAATAGATAGTATAGCTCGCACTAAGCTGATAAATAGATAGTATAGCTCGCACTAAGCTGATAATAGTATATTGCTCACTATAAGCTGACATATCGCCCACAGGCTGATATAATATACTGACACTACTCACTCTAAGCTGATCAATAACATAGCTCGCTCTAAACTGATAAATAGTATACTGCTTGCTCTAAGTTGACATATCGCCTACAAGCTGATATAGTATATCGATATGCTGCTCGCTCTAAGCTGACATATCAGAATCCGTAGGTTAATATAGTATACCATCCTGACCATATAACATTTTCGTCATTTTTATCATACCCAATAAAAATACTCGTGTGTGGATACATGGTAGCCTTAGCCAAAATATAATATTTTCTCATTTGAAAATCCCACTAATTTCAATAGTCCACAATTTCATTTTTAGCGCTGTAACCCGACGCTCGGTGATTAATTTTGGGATAATTACCCAAAATCACCAATCACACTCAATTTGCACAAATTAGTAGTCAAATAAATAAACAAATCACACCACTGCAATCAGTATAAAATTCCAATCACCGGTTATCCCGGTCTAATTAAATATTTACATAAATTAATTAATAAATGCCAAAAATAGCAACTTAGGCTCGTAAAGTCTAATTGAAAGCCGATTTGGGTTTGGAAAATTTTTGAACCACTCTAGATAAATACTAGAGCTTGTCTAGGCTCTAATTACACTACTCTAATCACCTAACATGCAATAACGATTAATTAAATTGCTAATCTACTCTAATTATCCACCTAATCCATACTTAGTCTAAACTAATCAACCCTTAAACGTTATTAACTTACTAAGAATAGATTAGTGAGTTAAACTCACTTGTTTAATGATTCATTCGGATCAAAACGATGGGGATGCGGAGGGGCTCGACAACCTCCAAAGCGGGACCGCCAAACAGGGTCGGGAAAGCCACAAAAATGGGCCTAACAGCAGCTGTGAGACCCACTGCTATCCGATCCTGCTCTTAGCCGAAGAAGCTGACTGGTGGTGCGGTTGAGGCGGAAATGAGCAAGGGAGACTAGTGAGGGCTGCTGCGGGTCTAGGCGCGGGCAGGCAGTGGCTTCGGTGACCACAACGGCGATGCACAGCGGCCTGGCTGCTCCGGGTAGCCACGAGTAGGAACGAATGAGTGGTTGGAGGCATGAGATCGGCAGGGCAATCGCGGTGGCGTGCGGGTGAGCAAGCGGCTGTGAGGGGCGCGACAGTGGGGTGCGGTGGTTCCGGTAGGCTGCAGGTTTGTTGGTCCGGCGGTTTTGGGTTGCTGAGCTTCGAACAACAAGGGGAAAGGAGGAGGGAGTCGATGGGAGCAAAGGGAGAGGGAGAGGGAGCCGGCTTGGCATGGAGGGGGCCACCACTTGGTCTCTTCTCATCTCATTGTCCCCTTGGAGGGCTACACCTTGCCCAGTTGCATTCCACAGCAATTTCCAGCCACAAAATCCCTTCTACAAGCCCTTGAAGTGGTCCACAAGTTGTGTCCATGGGGGCATACGAATTTGCATTAATTTCCCTCTAATTGGATGTCAATTCCTTCTTGAATCAATTCAAATCGGCTCCTAAAAATTCAATTATCGAGTTCTCGATCAAATTGGCATTTTTTCTTGCCAATTGAACCCACTTGCATCCCAATTGTGTGATAAAAGATGATCCTCTGATTTTTCCGGTTGAAAACGGCCCTATGTCGACTTTTTCTGCCAAAAACTCGATTTGCAGAAAAATCTTTGGAGATTGAGTCAACGCTTCTAAATGACTTGTGACATGACAGAATTTTCAATTTCTGAAATTTGATTCAAATTCGCGGTTAATTTCAATCTGGCACGATTTTAGCGTGACCTAGGCTACCGGGTAGCTTTCAGAAATTTTTAGTGCAAATAACCCGTGGTCGATTTTCTTCGAGCCACAATGAACCTCTTCGACACATTGACGATTCTCGGTTATCGTGAAAATCTCAATGATTCAAATACAGACACAGGGTACCAAAACAACAAAAAAATCAATCTAGTGCCAATCGACGAGAATTTTTCAATTTGGTGGAATCATCCACGTTTAACCACACATCTCAGTCGAACTGACCTATTTTTGATTTCTAATCGATCTTTACTGTGCCGTAATGATCTGGGCAGATGAGCACGGTCGAATTGTCAATTCCTGATCGAATTCCCAAGTCTATTGCATTAAAATTCCCTAATGACTTCCCCAAATAGTCTAGTTATCTCAGGAGTGATTAGCTCTGAGAACAGTACTATAGGCGCGTCAATGAATGGCTTGATTAATTTAATTGAAAGTAGGACTGAAAATTCGGGATGTCACACTATGGGCCAATTCTTGCCGTGCTTTCTAACAAATTCAATTTTTCAGGAGAAACAATTTGTTTAACATCCATATTTTCCTAATATTTACTTAACTAGGCACTAGAGCAACATCCGGTCATGTTTGTTTAATATTGGATCTCTATAACTTTTGAATCACAAGAGAAGCACAAAATCTTATTGTTTTGATACTCAAGCTACTCGAAATAGCAAAAATTGAGCCGACCTCAAATAAGCCACTTTATTTGCCCCCTACTTAAATAAATTTATATAGTGCAATATCGTGTATATATACTTATATGCATATGCATCTGTTTTAACATTTCATCATGATGTAATCCCGGGCGCGGTTCACGGCCATCAGGCCCGGGGGTGGGGTGGGAACCCCTTGGCATAAGCCGACCCCCGGCGGGGGAGGGTTATTTTTCGAGGTCCTCCCCTCCTCTACCCGGACTACTTCCCGGTGGTCAAAGCCTTTTAAGGACATGCTTAGGTCCATTCCAGCTGCCATCATGTGGTTGAACCGCGCCCGAGATTGGTTACCCGGGGAAGGCTTCACGGCCATCAGGTCCGGGGGTGGGGTGGAAACCCCTTGGTGTAAGCCGACCCCTAGCGGGGGAGGGTTATTTTTCGAGGTCCTCCCTTCCTCTACCCGGACTACTTCCCGGTGGTCAAAGCCTTTTAAGGACATGCTTAGGTCCAATGCATACAATAGAATGGAGCACGTAAAAATTGTTGAATAATTTTAAGGAACCTGACAGTTGAATTTGTGCTGTCAAATACTTACGGTGAATGCCCACTAAGTTCCCGAAAAATTCCACGGAGCATTTATCGAGGAAAAAGCTCAGAAAAACAAATAACCCAATATCGAAAATGCATAGGTATTACCATAGGCGAATCGGATTTTTTAAAGTGGAAGCAATTGTCTCCCCCTCCCCATTCATTGCTTACATCCAAATTTTACAAGGACATTTCAATTCGTATTGAGCTATTAATTTTTCATCAAGATGTTGTGTATTGGAATTGATGATTTGATATTAGCCAATGTGAAGACGGACTCCTTTTTCTAATTTTTATACTGACAAATTGGAGATTTGTAAATTAAAAGAAGTCACGTCTATTATCTGTTATCGGATTTGACTGTCAAATCCCATGGCAAATAAATAATTATCTCTTTTTCGACATTTATCATATAGAAGGTCATAAGAGATGATCCTTGCTTCCATATTTTCTACTATACGATTGATGTGTTGGGCGATTTGGATAAGATTTACTCTAATATGGTGTGGAGCTCCGTTGATTACTAGGGTTGAGGATAGCCCCAGTCCAACTCGTGAATTGGACCAGATCGGCTAGTTCTGGGTGGTTCTTAGTTCCACACAAGGAACTAATAGACCAATCGACCAGACCAATATGCATTATTTCTTTTTCTTTTTTAAATTTGTTTTTTCTTCTTTTAGTTGCTAAACTAAAGCTAGAGGCAAAACAAAATCCTAGCACATCCTACGCCTCTCTCGCTCTCAATAGGGTTGCTCATACTGTTTAAAGCTTTCTCTAATTTTTGCCAAAAAGATGTTTGTCTATTGGACCACATCTAGTGGAATTTATTGACAAAAGGATGTTCCTTTAAACTTCCAATCAACCAAAGACTAAAGAAACGTACACTTGTTGTTGCAGGTATAATTATTGAAAGGGGAAAATGTCACAAATGGTCCATGAACTTTAATCTAATGTTCAATTTCATCCATGAGCTTTCGATTTGCTCAATTTGGTCCCTAAACTTTCATCTAATATTCAATTTCATCATTGAGCTTTCAATTTGCTCAATTTGGTCCATGAACTATCAACAAATGTTTTATGTAGTCCTTCTGTTTGTTCAAACCGTTAAGTGATGACATGGAGCATTAATTGATGACGTTGAATTAAGTTGGATTACTAGAATTATGAGTCAATACATATCTTTAAAAAAGAAAACAAATTAGGGATTAGCTAGAGATGAGAGCACTGATCACAAAAGCAGAGAGAATAAGTGGTTATGTATCTCTTTTTTGGATGGTAGCCACAATTAGACCTATTTTAAAGGTAATTTCCATGTGAATATTCCACATGTCATTTTTTATTTTTTATTTAAGAGACTAAAAGCCATGTAAGCCAACTCCGTTAACTTTAACTAATAGAAGGACGAAATTGGACAATTTTCAAATAGTCAGGGATTAGATGGAACATTTGTTAATAGTTCAAGGGCCAAATTGAGCAAATCGAAAGCTCAGGGATGAAATTGAATATTAGATAAAAGTTCAAGGACCATTTGTGACATTTTCCCTTATTGGAAGGTAAAAAGGTCTATAATAAGTTTCGATCTAACATGGGAACTGAAACGAGCTGGTCTGATTTAATTCCTTGGTGGACAGGGTCGATTCCCTATTTTACGAATGGAGAACAGGTGATGTCTAGTCTGAATTATGGTTTCAAGGTAGGAGCCAATCCACCCTAGAGCCGATCACCTATTGATTACAAGTTGCTCTTGATCTTAGAAAATTGTGATGTGTTTGTGGCTTAGGTTCTATATGTACACTAAGCGTACAGTCACCCTAACTCTATCTCAAATTGCATCTGGTGATGTAATGATAACGAGCTCGCTTAAAATGAACTATAGTAATGACTCAAATCAAATATTCCGATCAATCAAATATGCAACACCGATGATAATATCTAGGGAGATTTCCGATGGTCGCCCCTTCCACATTTTTTGTTTATGATAAAATCTCTTGCAATCCTATACATGATGCCATTTTTTTTCCTTTTTCTTTAAAAAAGAAAAATATAATTCAATTAGCATGAGAAATTGTTAAACGAGTGGAGTATATACACTAGAACTGAATCTAGGTTAATAAAATCGATGGCTCTCACATGAAATTCTCGGGTTGGTTCTAATAAATTTGATTATTTAGATTCAATTTAGCATATCGCATCAATCATTTCTCTCGTCAAAGCCCGGAATGTGCAAAATGTCAAACTGCAATCTATAAAATTGCACCGACTTGCTGGGGGGATCTATTTCATCAATCTGATCACCAATAGGCTGACGTGAGATTTTTTTTTTATTTTTTTGGGGGCGGTGGTGGGGGCGAGCTGTAATGGGGTGAAGCGAAGTGTGCCACTCAGAAAGTCAAAAAGAGGGACAACAACACCTTGAGAGATCCATTCAAGATTTTCGAGCAATTCCTTCGCTTCTTCAGTCTCGTGTTTCGTGTTATGCTGCTTTCGACGAGACTAAGTTCACCTTTTCTCTAGACTACAGTAGAGATGGCAACGAGACAGACGACGGGTATTGGGTGGGAGGTGCATCTCCACAGCCCTCACGATGATTAGAGATATTCCATGTCTATCTGCGGCTTGATCTGATCACGGACCTGTCAACTTACAGGCCCGCTCGAGCCGTAGCGGTCCGGAAGGCACCTTTGAGCGAGTTTGGACGAGACTTTTAGTCATGAAGTCTCGTACCGGCCCAATAATATTGTACATTAAAAATTCATCGTGCGCAAGTTTGGACAACATTTTAGGCTTAATCTATAAGCTCGGCCTAACTCGAACCCGTTTAAGGATCACCTCTACTTGAGGTCAATGAGATGTTGGTTTATACCCCATCTTCATGTGGTATAAGAGGATCCTAAAAATTGCCAAAGGTTAGTGCTGTGCAAGACATCTAACCCTTCAAAAGATTAAGAAAAAGAATTGCCAAAAAGTAATCTAATAAAAAGAAGGCAGTCAAGAACCATTTGATAATACTTACCATACAAGGACTAACTTTAGTATGTCGAAGAATTTGTCCCTCCCTTCACATGTAAGCTAACATATTCGGTCCTCAATTTCTATCCAGAATTCGGGAGTCACGGGTTTTGTCCACTCCATTGTAGACAGGTTGGTGCCAGCTGCTTATTAGAACGTGTCAAATGATTTTAGTGATACGTAGGTTCAGTATTGGTCAAAAACCACACACCTTAGACAGAGTACACCTATCACATCACCTCAAATCAAGTTTAGCCATAAGTCACGAGAAAATAACCACGCTCCAATCATATCGAGGGCCTCATTATTATGATATCATCCTGCCGCTCATATTTTCAAATTTAACAACCAAATGTCGTCAAGGAAAGTTATATCAGCACATCGAGAAAGTTTGATTTGCCGGGTGATACCACGTGCTCTCAAGGAATTCCAAAGGTAGGTAAGCATAACATGCAATATGCTTCACAGAAACCCTATGGATTAGGAAAAAGAAAAGAAAAACTCTGGACTGTAACATAAAGCAATGTTCGAAAGTCAACTCTTTGGGACAATACGAGAGAATTTTTCCTATCATCGTAGGTTCATGTGAAGACATGATTCTTAGTTGACGAAAATTGTCGAGTTTGGGCGTTCGTTTAGTCCACATCGGGGGAAAACTTCAAGATCGACTATTTTTTTCCCTCGTGCCGGCAAGCTCCAAGATGATGAAAGTCTAAAAAAGATGCCAAAACTAGGTTACTCATGAAGCTGATTGAGGTCGTTAGATGCAGTTAGCTCCCATCATGGCGCTTTCAGTGCGGACTTAGGTCTGCCGATTTCTATGAAATTTTTTGTATGGATCTAGGTTCACTGAACTAGATCGGTTTCCATTTTTGACCTCGTCGGCTGCACATGCGGAACTCCAGTAATCAATGATGGAGATCGACTTGATCCATGTGGATCCCAATCTAGGGAAGACATGTTCTATGCTAACGATGGGTTAATCGAAATCGAGATTTTGACCGGACGTTTCTACTAAAGAAGGCCGGCCCCTGTAAAACTAGGTTCCATATCATGTATAGTTTAGAAGAATAAAAGGAGAGAAGCATTTTGTCTACTCAAATTTGAACACTAGGTTGTTGCGCGATGTGTGTTGCTTTGGGTCAATAGAGTCTGAATCCCGTGTTCTTTTTCTAATGGAAAACAGTCTCCCTAGCTCACGTGCTTGCGTGCCCTAGTTTTCTGTCTGATGTTTTTGTGTATATAAATCCTACGTTTGAATTGAGAAATCGATTTACGTGCAAAACATGTGTTGAAAAACGTGTCTAAGATGTATCACGAACTCATTTTTTTAACAACTTAAACGAATAAGACTCGACCGACCAAAAAAAAAAACGAATAAGACTCGTACTTTTCAAATAGGTTTGTAGCCTTTTAACTTTTTCTGTTTTTTTTTCCTCCTAAACATGCCTGAATCATTTTTATCTTGGCAGAGTCTGGGAATTTTTGTCAACATTGACAAGAAGTTGATGAAATTCGGTGATTGTAAAAACGACAGAAACTACTAAAATAGTGGACAAAGGTGACACACATTTTTTTTTTGTAGGGAGACAAAGGGAGATTTGACCAATTTTCGAGGAGTAAAATGGAATTTAAGATCATTTATGTACTAATTTCCTTTTACTAAGCAAGCGAGATGGTTTAACATATCATGTAGACTTTCTAATTATTAAATATATTCCACATCAATGTGCGGTTATGATACGCCTTACTTACATATAGTCTCCCTCCACCTAATAGATTAAATTTTTGGTAGAACTTTCTAATATTAGTCAATTCCCGCAATATATTAAAATGGGACTTTTTAATATGGTATTAGTGCACACATTGAGAATTTATATGCCGACACTCACCTTTTCTCTCAAACTTATTGCTCGTTGTGAGGTTGGCTTATATGCGAGGAAGAGTATTAAGTATAATTTAGCATCACTTAAATGCGTGATTATAATGTGCCACATATATATGTAGTTTCTCTCCGCCTTAAGTTTTTGAGTTGCAAATTCCTAAAATAATCTTTTATCCCCTTTAAAATTGTCTAAGAGTTTCGGTTTTCTGAACAGTGGTTGAAAGAGAGAGTTTTGGTTACCTAACTGCTCTCAGTCACAGCTTGTCAGATTTGCACCGTCAATATAGTTGAAAAGGGAAGGAATAGGTTCGTCCAATAAATTGTTGAAAGGAAAGTTTGGATGCTTTTGGGTTGAAGAATTTCGAAGCTAATTTCAAAAGTAGTTAATTGAGCTGCTCGTTTTGCACCTTTTTTTTTTTTCTTATTTTCCTTTTCGTGTACTCCGAAATGGGGTGTTTGAAAACACAAGGTTATATCATATATAAATGCATTGCAAGTTTTTTCAGAAAAATTATCCAAAATGTACTAAATCTATTATATTTTATCAATTCGGTTTAAACCTTTGAATTTTGTCAATTGAGTCTCAAACCTTTTTACGTTTTGCTAATTGAGTGCATCTGGCCAATTTTGACTGAAAATCACTGACGTGGATGCTAAGGTTATACATGGCGTGACCAACGTGGATGTGGACACTAGGCATCCAACGTGATAAACAATAACGTGGATAATTTATAGTAATCTTAATATTTTCTGAATTTTTTATTTAGTTTTTTACTTTTTCTTTTTTTCCCTTTTTTCTCTAGTCGGCCGTTGAACCTTAGCGATGGTCAGCCGTTTGTGGTTGAGCTCACCTATTGTCAATGGGGGTGAGCTTTGCTTCACATCAGCACATGGCGCACCAAGTCAAATAGTCGGTGTCTAAGTCAATGATTTCCGGCCAAAATTAGCTGGATATACTCAATTGGTAATACTAAAGGGTTTAGAATTGAATTAGTAAAAGTGCAATAAGTTTATGATCTTTTTGACAATATTTTCAAGTTTTTTCAATAAAAAATGAATAAACATATCTCAACTCGCAACACTTTTGAGCTAACTATGTCGAGTTGTGTTTAAATTTCTTTTAGTGAATTCCAATCATGTCTAAGTTGTGAACTCATGTTGTATCAAGACCTGCTGTCTCTATTCGAACGTACAGGGGAAATAATTCACATTCTTATCTAGGTTGAAGCTTGGCCTGGACCTGTAGACTCAATAATCAAGCTATTCATGCCCTCGTAAAATTGGGTTTTTAATAAAATAGACACCACATCCTCTTTTCTTTTCCACAATCTCCTATCTAGAGTTAGAAATATAGCATTAATGGAGTCGTTCTAGGGTAGGTAGTGCATACAATTTGTAATGTTTTGTTTTGAAATGAAATGTTTATTTCTAGCCAAAAAAAAAGGTCGCATTCTTATTGGATCAGCACATACAATTAGAATATAATTCTAGTAACACAATTTGTCACAAGAAAATTCAATTTGAGATCATGACTAATGCTAGGCTTATTGATATTGATATACAATCGGGTTATAATATCCTCTATTCCTAATTGGATGAAAATCCTCCAACCATACATTGATTGGCGGGTTCCAAATTTTCAAAGGTTCCAAATTTTCAAGAGGTGTCATAGCTCTTACCTTTCGTGGCGAAGAATAAGAGATATAGGTTTTAAATGGAAGAGTCTTTTAATCCCAAATTTTCATTCTTTTAATCTGAAACAAGAAAAAATATGGTAAAATTAATTACAATTCCAAAGCAGTAAATAAGTTATATGAGAACAACAATTATATATATTTTAAATATGCTATATACATTTCGATTTTTCACTATTTTGATTTCATTTCGAGCTTATTTTAATTCAATTGAGACATAGCAAATAAAAAAAAATATAACTATGAATAATTTATGCTAATTTACCATTTTAATGTTTTCATAAATAATTGTATCATATTATTAAATCAAGTAAATTAAGAATAATTTTTCAGGCAATGGAGTAATATAATTTTTAGTATGCTAACATTTGGTCGGGTAGATTCATCTATTTATCTTATATTATTATTTTAATTTTATAAGGTGAATCTTCAAATTAATTAATTTAATTGTCATTATTAAATAGAGCTAGTTTATTTGTTAACTAAATTGCATTGTGTAATGAAATAAAATATATTTTCAGTTAAAAATAATGTAATGAGAAATAGTAATTTCTATTTACTTGTGCTGAGGCGCGTGCACAATCATCAGTGAACGGACACAAGAGGATTTTTACTTATAAAAAAAAATGATTTTACCTTTAAAAAAAGAATTGTTTATGTAAGTGTAATAAAACGACATCGAAGAGTTGCATGTTCCACGCATTGCTCTAGGAGAGTCGAAGTCCTATCCTACCCAAGTTATTGATTAATTTTATATGACTAGTTTCCAGCTATATATATTTAACAGATTTTGTTTATGTCCTTCTGGAGGACGAAGTACATTATTCCTATCATGCTAGGTGCGGACGGAAAGCAAAAGGAATGATTCGAAGTGAATTAAGATTAGAAATTGCAGCGATTTATTGGATTATTAATCTGCCCAAAAAGGCGTTACTGATTATCCATACACGCGTGATCAAAATTCAAGGCTTGCTTGATCAATCAACTCAGAAAAAGAAGACTTGTTTTAGTCAAAAAAATAGTGTGAACGCGTAACTCCATACTTAAGAAAAAGCGATGGTGTTTTCTTCTTTTGGCTCCCTAAAGCGACCTGTGATATGTACTCCTACAACAATAAAAAAATATTGAAACTTTTGCTAAGGATCAAGGACGCCCAATGAAGGAGAATAAACACGCATTATACACGGCCTGGCAACGTGTTCTTGCCACTCGCCAACATTGAAAAAAACGAAAAATAAAAAAGTCCATGACAAGGTGAATCTATACGCAACACGCTTTGTATCATAAGTGCACAATCCACTATAATTATATAATATTACTCACAATGGTGAAAAACGAAAACAAAAAGAGCTATATCTACATCGAGGTCAATAGTAAATAAAGACCCTTTCAGAAAATAAAAACTGTGGGTGAGTGGCCTTCACCCCTCCGTCCTAGCACGGCTGCTCAGCCGTCATACCCTGAGGCGGCGCCACCCTTTCTACAACTCATGTGGGATATACATCGAATTGAAATCTAGGATTTCTTCCAAGGAAGGAAAAAAAGAAGAGGAGAAGGATAAGAAAGGGGTGGTTTAGAATCATAGGCTTCAAGGTATATTTCGTATATGGGCGGTTTAGAAAAAAAGGGTCAACTTCACCAGACCGAATCTCCCAGGTTAGGTTGGTCCACCATCATGTCCATGTCGAAAATGGACTTGCCATGGGAGGCCATGAGCCGTGACGAGGGCGACCCGCTGTTGCTCGGGCTGGTCGGGCTCGGGCCGTGGTTGGACAGGGTCGCGTTCTGCCAGACGCGGAGGTGCACCACCTCAGCCCTGGCCTGGGCGAGCTGGCTCTGGAGCATGTCGATCTGTTGCTGGAGCGACGAGATGGCCCCGACGCAGCCGTAGACCGGGTCCCGTACGCGGGCGTTGGCTTCATAGACCATGCTGCTCACGGCGTCTCCACGTTGGTGCACCGGTAGGTCCTGGAAAGTTTCTCGCACAAGTGGGTCAATGATCACATGTGCTTGGTGACGCGCTAGGATATGCTTTAGAGAGCTTGATTGATTTGAGTCAAGTTTGTAGCAATGTAATTTTATGTTCTTTTAGAATTATTTAGAGAACTAGCATATCTCATACATACGTCAAGACAACCAAAGAATCGCATGACTTGGAATATATTTACTAAGTTATATAATTTGTCATCTCCTGATTCTCTTAAGACAATGTTCAACTTTTTAATCCAAAGAAGATGGTTGTAGTGTATCTTATAATTTTTTTGAAAAATTAATCTAAACTCCGTAAAACTTACAGGAAAAAAAAAGAGCACTTGCATCGATTCCATGGGTAGCAGCAGAGTAAATCTAAAGAGTACACTTAGATGGAAATTGAGGTTGAATAGAATCCACTTGATGAACTCATCCTTAGACAGATCTGTTTATTAATTTGTAGTGGATTCTCTTGTCTACTAATGACTTTCACCTTCGAACGACAAAATCACTTTAAACTTTACGCAAAAAATTAATTAAAAAATCTCACGACGCTTGAAAAATGTTATTCCTTTAAACAATTTGAGCACTAATTGAAGTCATATAAATAAATAAAAATATCTTAAATAGACCCGTAGCCATCCGAAGGCTCTCACTTTCTTTATTTTTACCTTCTTTGCTCTGTTTCCATGTTGCAGAGAGTGGGGCAGAGACTTTATGTCGGGAAATTCTCGAGTGAGTAACGGAAGTATCTGTTCACAAATAACTTATTTTACACTAATTTTCCTAATTTACGAAAGTAACTGTACTAAAATTGAACTCGTGACCCTGCAAATTCATTGGTCAATTGTTTTGTACATTATTCTACACAAGAGAGACTAACTTAATTTCACTCACGTCAGGTCCACACCACGTGTAATTGTCTACTCAAAACTTACTCTCTCTGATTTTTATATATTGATAAAATGGGACCCAAGAGAAATTCTAGAAGTGGAATGTCTGATTTTCTTGAGAGAATACTATAGTTTTTGGTGATAAACAACTTCACGTGATCCCATAAAAATTGTGAAATTGGACGTAGGAAAAAAGGGTAGAATCTAGAGAAACCAAATCTGAATATTTTACTAGTATAGATGGACCGACTCTTTTTCTACGTCCTCTTTGTGCTCTTTTTCTCAAAGGGAGGGTGACCTCGCAACAAACTGTCAAAAAGGTTAGGGTTAACAATGAAACGGACATCAAAGATGAAGACACATAGTCAGTCCTGAAACTTCTTTTAATGTACCTGCTTTTGTCATGAGTGTGTACAGCTTTAGGCATTTTCAAAAAAGCTATCCCCAACAGGATAAAAATGGGTTTTTTTCTTTCCCCTTTTTCTTTTGTTGGTACGCTGGTATTTTCTCGCATTTTTGGTAGATAAGAATAGACTGAAGAAAGAACTGCTGCCAGTCAACTTTTATAACGCTGCTATCAACTCTTGAAAAACACTTGAACATGTGATTTTTAAATTACTATATAATCTAATGCTTTTTTTTTTACTCATGAACTCAATTTTGATCTTACACCAAGTATAAAAATAGACAAATAAGGAATCTAAAAAGATTTGAATTTAGAATTTATCCTCTAATATAGTGTAGGACTTTTTCTAATTATTCTAAAAACTTTAAGTTGTTAGATGAAAATGTGACATGATATTTAAATATTCTAACATTGTTGAGCTATATTTGACTATAAAGTGGGTGAAATCATGTTTTCCAAAAAAAAAAAAATGGAACGGTGGGAAAAGAAATGAGATTAAAGTTGTAGAGAGAGAGAGAGAGAGAGAGAGAGAGAGAGAGAGAGAGAGGACTTTGAACCCTTTTATTAAAATGACGCGAGCGAGATGATTATATCTAAAGATTTGTTGAAAAAAGCTTGATGCGAGTGGCATCAAATGTGCTTATGTGGACCTTGGTACGGAAGCTAGCTATTAAATATAATGTCCGGTTTTACTGGTTGGGCAAGAAACATAACTTTTGCTACTTGTTAAGCAGCGTTACGATAATTCTTTTGATAGATATTTTTCAATAAGTCCCATCTGTAAATAAGATGGTATATATTAAAGTGCTTCATAATGCTTGCCCGTGAGGTTTATATGGTGCATTATATGTACGTAGTTTTCTTTCACGGCTTAAATTTTCAGATAAGACATTCGGATGGTATCATAACTTGATTTTTGTGTGTGAGAGACTCCACTTTCATCAATTACACATATTGTTCTCAGTCCATTTTGCATGTGCGAGGGGCAATCGTTTGTCTAAGAAGTTCATATTTTACCTTATGTATAGTTTTATTTAATTGAGTGGCAAACTTTCAGCTTGGGCATTCTAATACAACATGAAATTCAAGCACTTAATTGTGGTCCTTTTTCTCAGTTACTAACCCTAGAATTAAGTTCAAGGCGACTCTGCTCTAAGATGGATCTCTCTGTGTCTCTCTCCCCCTCTCCCTCTCCCTCCTGCTGCGTTTGTGGAAACTTGTTATCCTATCCGCCTAGCTTGAGGACTTTAGTGAGCCTACTATATGTCCCTTCTGGCGACTTCTTCTTCTTTTTTTAATTATTAATAGGTATAGATTTAATCTCTCAAGTTATAAGATGCAAATCAATCCCTTTCATGCCTTAATCTTTTGACACGAGGGAGACGTTACTAAACCTTGTAAGAATTATGTAAAAGAACAAAATAATTTGGTTTGAGATCATTGGTTGTCTCTTCATTCACCACGTAGCACCGCCATAAAATATTAGGAGAAAAGTGGACCATAAGGAGAAAAAAGTTATTGAATATACTTTATGGATGTAACTAATCCTTATAAAAAGCAATGCAAGAAGCAAGAAGCAAGAAGCAAGAAGCAAGAAACTATACTAATAGCTCAACGCTTCACGCTAACCATCTGCTTAAACAAATCCAAGACACTTCAACGATGGTATGGAACAAAGAAAACATGATCTTGTACAGAAGAAGAGATGAGGTGCATTACTTATCGCATTTCATAAACTCGGCAAAGTCAAGAGAGTTCGAGCGGAGTGGGGAAAAAGAAATTTGCTTCAAAAAGAGGAAGGGGCGGCTAACCTGTAACATCTTGTTGACATTGCTGGCGCCGAAGACCTTGTGGACGTTGGCGAACTTGTGGGGCTCGTCAGCCGGGAAGTAAGGGGCGAACACGCAGTCCTGCGCGCACCTCCTTCGCAGCAGCTTGCACGCCGCGCACGGCGACGGCGTCCCTTGCTTCCGGCTCCCACTGCTTTCCTTCATTTCTCCGCTTCTCCTCTTGCCGAAGCTCAGCGCTGAGCCTTGCTTTGCTGGGTTCTGCGTCTGTGTGTGCGAGAGAAGGGTTGATTTGTTTCGCCCTTTAGGCTCAGTCAAAGGAGCAAAGACAAAAATATGGAGGAAGGAAGCAAGGAAAAGGGGAAAAGGAGTGAGGAGGAGAGGCGTAGAGGGAATGTGAAGGAGAGAGGCGGGATTTATAATGTATATATAGGGGGGTCACCTGAGGAGTGGCCCACTCACCACCTCTTAAGCAATACAAAAGAGCAGAGATGAGTGGCGCAGCGGGAGAATTTTGTGTCGACGATGATATAGGGCACAGCCGTGACACCTTTTGACAATTTTTCTTTGGTGATATAATGACTTTTACCTCTCTTTTGTCGATGTTTTGTCCCACACTTTGGATTTTCTTTCTTTTGGTTTTTGGTTTTTATTTTTCTCCTTTTAATTCTTTTCGCAATTGACTGGGAACGGCGGGCGCTACCCAAGGAAGAGATGAGGAGATAGAGAGAGAGAGAGATGGTTGAGGTGACTTGACAACCGTGGCTGATCTTGCGTAAGGAGACCCTCATCTTGTTGAGGTGGATATCGTGTAACTCTACTTTAGTTTAATTAAGACTCTATTTATTTTGTGAAAAATAAATGATTTAGAAAAAATTTTCCTAAACACAATCACTTATATAATTTATACAAATGAATGAACGAAAAAAAATTTCATCACCTATGAAAATATTAAGGTATAAATTGTTATAAATTGATTAATTATTTCCAACGTTAAAAATAATTACTTAAAATTATTTATTTTTTGCAAAAAAAAAAAAAGAGTCTAAGTTGAGGGTTTCGATAGTATGAATTGATTGATCTTGTCTCCTATCACTCTATTCTAACTCAATATCTTAACTTGATGTGTGTTTATTTGTACCACAAGATATGAACCATGAAAAAAAAAATTAACTAAGTACTATTTGTTCCTATTTCTCTATATTATAACATAATCTCCGTCGTTGATCCAAAAATTCAAGATTGTTGGCAAAATCTCGTTGCCTTTAACTATATGGAGGGTGGCAACTATTCCACTATTTTGCTTTGAATATGACATGAGACAAGACCATTCATGTCGGAAAGTTCATCGATCCTTGCCCAAGCCATGGTTGGGGTTGTCATCCTCCTATCTCAACTTTTATTTCTCAATTTTATTTTCCCTTTTATTTCCAGAGTTTTCTAAATTATTGATATCAAGTTGTTAGAATATGTTTGTTTTTGATGATTACCCCCGTTGACTTTGTTGCTAGCCAATGGAGGACTAGATATAAGAGAGCTGGAGAATCTAACGAAGTGAAAGGCTTAATAGCCTCAGGCTAGGGTTGTCGAATCTTAGTGCTTCCTCCTTTATTTATTCCTATGATTTTTCCAATCAAAAGGCTCTTCTTTTAATCACTCTAATATTGACTTTTCATTTAAAACAAATGACACTTCAAATGACCTAATCCGTCAACCAATCTCTCTCCCTCCCTAGCAGTGTTTAGGGCAGAAATTTTCCGTGGGAGAATTATTCAAGAAGTTCTAAACCTACTATACAACCTCCAATTTAGTATTGAATTTTCCAATTTGATCAATGTAGTTTTAAAACTTTCCATGATTTTCCAATAGTCTTTTTAATCAATTTAGCACAACCAACGACATGACATTTCCGATATGGCTCAAACGCTGTCCTTTTTGTTTTTTTTTAAAAAAAAAGTGGCATCATTTTGCTCACAAGAAGTTGGCTCTATGGTACACGTTAACATTGTTAATCACATCAAATGCCACATCATCTTTGAATGGACGGGAAACTTGAAGGTCCATTTTTGTGTTCCCCAAGCAAAAGCATTTTTTTTGGGTAGGACCTTTGAAAATTGGGAATGTTTCGGTCCTGCAGTTACAGATTTATGGGTTTTTTTTTTTTTGTTCTAAATATTTGGCCGAGAAGAAGATGACCATTATTGGTGATGTTTATACTTTTCATCTTTGTACCTTTCGATGGTCTAAAATATACGGCCTTCCATCATTATGTAACAGAAATGGAGCTGAAATTAAAGAATGCTCTGCAAAGGCATGCATGCGGGATTTATTTGATCACGCACATTATCCTTTAAGGAGAGAGAGAAAGAAAAGGGGAATTTAACATCATTATTAGTTGTTAGGAAAAGGATAAAAATAAATTAAGAAAAAAGGGATTTCCAGGGGACAAACTACCTCATAATGATGAGGTGCTCGATGGCATGGGTCATGGGATCCAAATCAACAATCATTGTCTCAGTCAACCTCTCCTGCGTTTTGGTCAATCAATGTGCTTCCCCCTCTTGCACCAGTGAAATCGATTAGCTCTCCCACTCTTTCAAAAGATCTAACAACCCCTCATGATGATGGCAAGGAATTGCCAAAGATCGATAGGTGAAGAAGGAAGAATAAATACTTGAATAAAAGGAAAAAAGCTCATGTGTCGGGAGAGTCCATGCACAATATCTCTTTCCCTTTTAGAAAAAAGGCGTTGTTAACGAGTTCTCCAAACAAAAAAACTTGTTAAATAAATATAATAATAATATGTTTTTCATTTTTGATGCATTAATTTTGTATAAAAACGTCGTTTTTAAAAATGCCAAGCTCTTTATTTAAATATTTAACAAAAGCCTTTACTATAACTTGTCACAAAAATCGCGGTTGAAAATCTTGTGAAAGTTGGAGTTAGATTTGTTGGGACCAACCTTTATACTCAAGTGGTAGCCTTCTAGTAGTCGAGAATCTTGTGAACATGTGGACTGAGTTTATCCCTCTTGATGAGTCCAAGTTTAGCTTGGGTTTGATAGATGTTTGTGATGGTTGAGCGCCCCTCGGTGCATTGGGAAGGTCAAGGTGAAATATGAAAACTAGGACTTCATTAGAGATGTCGAGCTGGGATGGAGAATTGTCAAATCATTTCTCAAGTTTGAGCCCATGAACAAAACTTGATTCGAAGCTTAGCCATGTGGTTTAAACTAGAAAATTCTTGATTGGTACTTTTAGTTGACTAAACATATGAAACAACAACAAAAGCCTCGTTGGAGTTGGATTCCAAGTTTGAGTTAGCTAAAAGGGGTTTTCTACTTTGGATAATGGTGTGGGCAAAGTCCTATTTTGCGCAACCAAAGAGATATTTCAGGGCTTATAATAGGTTGGGTTTCTATCCCGGCAAGTTAGGTTTACGGAACTGATCAATATGGTATCAGACCCGTTCCTTTGACGTCCACCTTCTAGCACTTTATGCTCGAGGTTGCGGTCCATTGGTGGTGGCCCAAATCTATGTACCCGAGGCCATTTTGCATGGTCGTAGAATTCTAAAGAGGGGGAGAATGATGCGGGCAAAGTCCCACATTGAGCAACTGAGGAGATGTTTTGAGTCTTATAATGGGTTGGGTTTCCTATCCTAGCACGCTAACTTTTTAGGATGAGTTCTTCCACTCCTTGTGATAACTCATCAACACGATATCAAAGCCACTCCTTGGACACCCACTTCTAGCACTTTATCCTCAAGATTACAATGCCTTGGTGGCGGCTCAAGGTCACGTCCTTGGGGTCGTTTTGCGAGGTCATAGAATCCTAAAGAGTGGGAGGATGATGCAGATAGAGTCCCACATCGAGTAACTAAGGAGATGTTCTAGAGTTATAATGAGTTAGCTTCTTTATTGTCGCAAGTTAGCTTTTCAAGTTGAGTTCTTTACCTCTTGTAACGTATAATACAAGTAAATTTTAGTTTCAACACATCGAACCAAATAAGAGAAGTATTATTGCTTTTTTTTTTTTTTTCCTGAGTGAGTTCTTTGTAAGAGATTATAAAATAATACTTGTGGGTTTTGCATTGGGTGTAATTCAAGTTTGCCAAATACTTGAAAGATTGTAACTTTGTAATATTTCGGATTCATAATAGATTTTTTTTGGTTCTTGGCTCTCACCGTGAATTAAGTACCAAAATTTGGGCTGAACGATTTGAAACTCCAACGTTCCTTACAATTCCTCGTTGATTTTATTATCAGCTTCCCTGTTTTTTTGCAACTATCTCCGTTACTTAATCTCAATTTTTTCATAGAACTAAATATCATAAAGGGAACGAAGGACAAATATTAATATTAGTTTCCATCTACGTCATCATCGTCGGGCAACGGGCCTGCAGTGACGAAGCTCAAAGTCCTCAACACGCAGCCCCTCTCTTATGGTTATTTCAAATTATTTATTATTTGCACATACAAGTTGCTATATTATTTTCATCATATTTACCATCGCGATCCCATCCAATGTGGACCAAACACACGTGTAATATATGTCGGCATCCGGTTTCTTATAGGATAAAAGTTACCATAAACTCTGAACTATACTCATTGGATATATATACCTTAATTTGTTTCCTGTGACATAAAAAATTTCAAACTTATGTCTATGTAAAACATTTACCTTCCATCAAAATTTTGTCATTATTAAAAATTTGTCTATATAGACGTTAGATAGCAAATAGTATTAACATGATGCCAGTATGGCTTAAGTGAAATAAAAAAAAATATATTATTTTGATCTAAAAATCATCTAAAAGAACCTTCATGGAGGATAAAAGTATCACATAGATACAAGTTTGATGTTATTCATGTCATAAGAATTTTTTTTTTATATTAAATGTGTCACAATGGATATAATTTGATATTTTTGATATCACAAAATCAAGTTGAAGGTAGATGTGGGGCATAGTTTAGGGGTTTTTTGTGATTTTTTCCCTTTCTTATATTATCTCGTTCTATCCAATATGAATATACATATGACCACACAAATTTAACGAATTAAAGGTTTTTTGAAATCATATTTTGTTGTTAGCATTTATTGGTTTGGTGTAGGAAAGGTGACCAAATTTGAATCAAATGAGTGCCACCGACTTAGAAAGGGGCAAGAGTGAGAGAAGATTTTCTTTTTAAAATTTTTCACTAGCAATGTTCTCTCTAGAAGTCCTTATCTTATTACCAATTGAGATGAACATTATCTAATCAATCCTAAACCTACTATGTGGATCCCAATTCAGTCATAAATTTTTCATTTTTGCAATCGAGTCCTAAACATTTATGTGAAATTCTAATGTAATCCTTTTGGTTAATTTTTGCCAATATGATCATGTATCACGTAGGATGACCGACAAAGACTGAATTATTACGTTAGTGATTTCTAGGAAAAATTGACCGGAATGACTATATTAAAATTTCGCGTAAAGATTTAGGACTAAACTAGAAAAATTTGAAACTTTATGCCTAAATCAAAATCCGTATAATAAGTTTAAGATTGTTTAAGTCAATTTTCCCAATTAGTTGGAGTTAGAAGAAAATTAGGGATACCCAAAACGTCCACACCAAATCATAGTTATAAAGCATGTGCGAATTATGTCATCAACCTAAAAACTTGGCACTTCCCATGATCTTCCATGATTGTGTAACATGCCTTGGAATTGGACTCCATCCCCTTAATCAGCCGACAAAGACAATTCAAGAATGAGAAATTTGACCTCTTTTTAATGCGACAAGCTCGAAGTCAATTTTATTTTTTCTTTTGGAGGTGTGACCACAGAGGAGTCTAAAGATAAATGCAATCGAACGGGGGCATGCATGTGTAGCTCATGTGCAATATTGACAATGATTTAGCGGGTGAATTAGGTGAAGCAATCATGCAAATACTTTCACGTAAAAATTGATTTAATTTATATTTTTCTTAAATTCTCCTAGACAATACCTAATTTTGGTCCCCCACCCCCGTCGGTCGGTCAAAATTGTCGAATTAAGGAAAAGGAAGGAAAGAGGTAATTGGCGAGTTCAATGATTTTTCTTGCGGTTGTCGTACGGTTATAATGATGGCTTATGAAGATAGTCAACGCCGCTCGGCACGGTTTCTACCGTTGGGTCTTTCGGTTGGTAAGAAAAAAAAAAGGGAGGAAAAGCACGAAGCTCCAACCCCCTTTTTTTTTTTTCATTTATTTGCAAGTAAATATTTTAGAAAATCAAAGTTCAAAGTGAGGGCGGCCCACCAACATTCTTTTTATTTCACAATATATTTTTATATTAATTATTATAAAATTATTATATTTTTGGCCCAATGGAGACCCGACCGGTTGGGAATTTGTGGCTTCTGGGTCCCTACACAAGACGATGCTTTCCCAACAAAACCCAGACGCTTTGCGGACATATGAAATCATTTCATATGGTATAGTTTTTATTTATTTATTCGTTATGGATTCGTCGTAGATACATCAGCTGAGTAAAATATTGCTTAAGGGGTTTCATTTTCTTCGGTTGAGCTGTTGGTTAAGCCGTTGATATAGTTACACTTTTGGCGACTACTCATATTTCAAGATCAATGGTTGCAGATCTAATTTGGTAAAGGGTCTTTTGAGCAACGGCAATCCCACCCTTTAGGGATCGCATTCTTGAAATTGTGGATCCTCCCGATTTACTTGTTCAAAGAATGCCACATAAGAAGTACAAATCAGATGGTTAATGTTCATCGATATCATCAAATATTCACAAATTGGAATCCAACCAACTTGAGGTTTTTATCTTGTGGCTCAAGTTTTAGCTAAAATTTGAACAAGAATCTACAGGGACATAGAGACGTCCAAAAAGACTTGGCTATAATACTCCATTAATTAGTAAAAAATTATTCACGATCAGCTCTCCTTGTTGAGGCATTTACATTAGAACCGAATCACATATATTTGATATCGTTATCATTCTTTGATAGTTTCCTTGTTAATTCATCCTCTCACGTTTGGTACTGAATTTGACGTTTTGTTAATTTTTGTGCTATATTACATCAAAGGGTCACCTAACATGCAAACTATTCTAAGTCACATCCATTTCACATAGGTCGATGATTTTGACTCATCAGTTCGTAGAACTTGCAAGATATTTCATAAGCCTTCAGATAGTAAAATATCTACACTAATGCTCTTGAATTAGTAAAAAAAAAAATTATGACCAATCAATTACACACAAAATATCTAACTCTAACGAGCTATCTTAAATTTCTAGCATGGTATGAAAAGGAAATTCAAACATGATTCAACACATGGAAATTTGAATTGAGAGAGAGAACGAGAGAGGCATGTTATTTTTTCCTTCCAATATTTGACTAATTTTTTGGCCAATTTGATATACGTTGACTAAAAAAAACAAAGCAATTAAAAGCTGATTTTTTTTTTTAATAAATAATCTTGAGTCTCAAAAGTCAGGATCCGACTATTTGGATGTCCACAAACAACTTTCCAGCTCAATAAACGGGTTAAGTCCAAGGCTGGACTTTAAGCTTTTGGCTCATGTAAGTTTGTCTTGATGTAGAGCAGTTTGTATATAATTTATGAAATCTAAACAAATGACCTGAATAAATGGGTTAAGTTCAAAGCTGGACGTTAAGCTTTTGGCTTATGTAAATTGCCTTGATGTAGACTAGTTTGCATGGAGTTAATAAGATTTAAACAAGTGACCTTCAATTCTTTAGCCGAAAATTTTCAATCATCCCACCAATTATGTTGACCATGAGGGGCTTAAAAGGTGATTTTAGGTGTTTTTGCAGCTTTTACGATTATAATGCTTATGTCTAGAGGTTTCTTCTGAGTGAAAATTTTATTTTCATGCTTACTTTTTACAAGAGGAAAGCCCATTTTAGGTAGATAAATCTCAAAAAAAAAAAATTGTATCAAATAACATATACATACTTCTAATTTAGTGGGCCTTAATCTTTTAGTTTCCTCGGAAGTTTAAGTAAATTGTGCCCTGTGAAAATAAGATTCCATGCCATTCTCGCATAAATTCGAGCCATGAAGCTGATTTTATTTGTCAAACTTATTTATGTCTTATCTAGATGTGTTTTTGCAAAAATATTAAAACCCTTTTAATGCTTGAGGATATGTTATACCGCCAAGCTTTTTGACCTAATGTTAAAGGGTTCACACGTGCTTCACGAGGTCTTGAGTTTGATTCTCATCGTGAGTGGACTTAAAGTCCATTGCCAAATTCAGCTTACTGGAGCACCCTCATATCAGTATATCTTGTGCAGAGAGACTTCTTGACTATTAAGATCTTGGTGGGAATGACTGATGGGCTTGCAAATCTCAGACTTTCAGGTCGTAAGTTAGGTAAAGTAGCGATGGCTCAAATTAGATATTCCGTAGTGATTGTAAGATTTTTATCGCATCACTCAGAGAAGTTTGCTAGCAATAGTTTCCTTTTCAAACCATTTTCCATTTGCTATAGAAATGTCCAGCAAAATATTGTAAAGCCTCAAGCTCCACATGGAGTGACAAAGAGGACTCTACTTATCTTTTGGCACATAAGGTTCAGGCTTAAAAGATATCACATATCAACTTCTTTTCAAGATATCGCCAATGATGATCTCGATTTCAAAACCTGAAGATGCTAATTCTATTGGGTGTAAGGCCAAATCGCCGCAGCGATCACAATTTCAAAGTTCTCACTTGTGTGTCAAGATAAACCCAATTGGGCGCATGAGAAGTTCGTTGAGATAGCTGTTTTTGACGTTTGACGGAGTGGCCGGTGGCGAATCTTCTCATGGGTAAACCTTTTCGTGAAATACTTTGCCAGGTTGCTTTTGTAGAGAAGAAAATAGTTAATCAAATGTTGATGCTTGTGAGTTAAAGAGAGAGAAGAATATGCAAGCAGATAAATAGTGGTTCGCTCAATCTTTTAGACGAGCTTCACTTTCCCAGACTGACAGCCAAGAATTAGGCCGGAATCCCTAGTGATCTTTGGAAGGTTAGAGATAGTAGCAGGTGCTTTTTTCACCCGAAACTTAGTAGATAAGTTCGATTAAACTAAAGCAATAGTTTCAGAGAATGTAAATCGATATACAAACAGTAATCATACTGAAGAGCATGAGAGTATTCAAGACGAGATAGAATAAAACTTTCTATTTCCTGCCGCTTTCTTAGCAATAGTCGAGCCCTTTTACAATCTCCCGAGCGTTAATCTAACCGTTGCAAGTCTTCTCTAGGTGTAAGCATCCGTTGGATCCAAGCCTCTCCTTAGTTGCCTGCAGACTGCACAATCAGTTTTCTATCCCTGAGGCAACGAAGGAGGTTTTTAGAAATAGAGGCTTTTTGCTTTTGTCCAGTGGCTGACTCTCCAAATTCTTGCACAAAAAGAGAAATACTACTCTAATTTTTCTCTAGGTTAATTTCTGTGGACTCCAAACCCTGAAACTAGTCATCATCCTCTAATTTGAATTTTAAATCAAATCAAAAGAGATCCAAATTCTTTCATTCAAGTAGTAGAGACACATCACCCCTCTTCCATTTAGTCGGTCGCAGGAGTTGTTTGTACGAGTCTTTCCAATCCCTTCATGCTTCTCGCTTAAAGTGACTATCACTATCTACTCTCTGGTCCTTTCAAGCGTACTGATGACTCTAGTTCTGCTAAGCTGTTCACCTTTTGTGGTCCATTCAAATTTTCACCAACTCCCTGTTTTATGACTCATTCATCTTCTTCTCAGGTCAACCATCTTTTAGACACCTTGTACATCCAATACCTTGATCACCCTTAATAGAGGCAAAGCACCCGTAGCTTTTGATGATCTTGTGAAGACACCCTTTACATATTGCTTGTGCATCTAAAACCTGGCACTAAACTAATAAGACACACATCCGTAGCTTTTAAATATTTTGTCATCTTCAAAACAATATAAAGAGTTTTTCCAACATGTGACATGCTATGAAAACTACTCACGGTGATTTGTTCATGAATGAACAAAGCATATCTTAGAAGGATTGTCCCTTCACCAAATAATGTCGGGAACTAACGTACTCCATATTTCCTCTGCCGATCAAATTGTCGAGATCCTCACTATCAAGGCCATGTAAACAAATTAATTTCCAAACTTTAATTGATTTCTCTACAACCACCCTCAGTGGGAGGGAACTGTCAGATAAGATACTTAGTTCGGCTATGTTGTATATTTGATTTGATACGTCGCCATCTAGATAGATATCTTCCACGATTTACAAAATCTCCCGGTAGTCAAAATATCGTGTCCAGCTTTCATATTATTGTTGTTAGGGTCATGGTAATTTGGAGTATATTTCAATCCAATTTTCACAACGTTGGAATTAAACATTAATAGATTCGGGGGGACCATCTAAGCCTTGCTTTAAATACAAGAAAGTCAACGGTGCCGGAGATCATTGCTTCTGCATCCCACTTTTCACTAATTATTCCTTGGTTAAGAGAGGGTCGAAGTGGAAATCCTGGAGATCGCCATTGCTAGATCCTGCCTGAACCTTGACATCAACAAGATCAAGCATCGATGTGATCCCCCTGATCTCAAATCGAACTAAATTAAATTAACAGGATTCAAATTATATCAATCCAAAGCTATAGAAAAATGGGCAGAAAAGTTGAAACCCTTCTTTTGATTGGAGAGGGTTCCCTCTCCAGCATCTTCAATATGCCCCACTCGATGATCTTGGAAGCTACCATCATTGATGGCGATGCCTGCCTTAGTCTTGAAGCAAATCCTTTTTGGTCTAACGCCCCATCATCCACTAATTAGAACTGATTAAGACACCTATAATCCATTTTATAGTTTAAATTTCACCATCTTTTATAATAATGTTGGGATACGATAAGATTCTTTGCATGCCTCCGACACCTACTTTTCGTAACACATTGGGGACACGACCTTTATTGTCACCACATAAATCCAGAGATTTTTATCTATTGGAACAAGCAATTGGAATATTTTCAAATAAAAAAAGGTAAAATAGTGTGACAAAGAAACCTCATCTTGTTCGTATGAATAATGGGTGAGTGCTTATGCGCATGGAAAAAAAAAGGTCGGAATTGATCAGAAGCTCGTGGTTTGGACTATGATCTTGTACTTACTTTGGCTTGTACGTGCACGTGCAATACCATCAATTTGTCAATGTTGTTACGTATATGTCGAGATTTTCTAAAGAAGACAAAGGTATGGGGACAAACTGGAGTGTCTTTAATCATTATATTGGACCTCACTTGCTTTTATATTGTGGACAAAGAACACCAACACTTTAATAATGTAGTACTTCTTAGGTTGTTGCAAGGCATGGAAAATGTCTCAATAATGGCACGAGAGTTTTGACTTCTTCAAGCTCCACTCACTTTGCATGAACCTTTTTTCTACACAAGAATTTCCACGAGTGGTTTGTAGAAAATTGGGATAATGACAACACAAGTACATGAATCTCGTGTATTTTAGAGTCCGATACCACAATAACTTTTGTGTTCAATTTAATACCTCAACCGTTGGTTCAATATGAGGAATTTGTTGAATAAATGACCATGTCATGCAATTTTGTTACCGTGGCTCACTTACTCAGTAAAACTGAACACAATTGCTGACATGGCTCCCATACTCAACCAAAATAATATCATCTCCACTTATATGTTGGGTGATGAGGAGAGAGAGAGTGTGTATACTTGGATGATATTTGGTGTCCAATATATCTCTTTTGATGTGACATCATCTCACGATGCTATATTGGATGCCAATATAGTTGGTTAATGACTATTTGACGACATTAGTATACACAGCTGTTTTTGTTCTCAATTTTAATATTGAAAGGTTCATGTATTAGATTGATCAAAAAAAAGAACTTTAGGTACTCAATTGTAAAATGCACAAAAATTCATATGCTAGCAAAGTTGTTATCCCAACGAGAAAGAAGAGATGAGAAAAGAAAAGAAACTTACCTTACCAATTATTGTGCTAGATATTCAAGCAAACACAAAATAACCTATCAAAGGGATACCAAACAAAATGGAAAACACATATAAGGTTTGTTTGTTGCATGGAAAATGAAGGATTTGGAAAATATTTTCCTAAAATGATCGTTTATATCATTTATAAAAATGAATGGATGAATAATATTATTTGATAGTTCCACAAAAATATTTAAACATAATTGTTGTCAGCAATGAAAACATTCTTTATTAATTAATTATTTCAAACGATATAAGAGATCATTTTTAAGAAAATATATTTCAAATTATTTGTTTAGCGAAATAAACGAAGCCTAAAATTTAGTGTAGTCTTAAGAGATATGCCTATGACCCTTGTAGAGGAGCCTCACCCAATATATATGTATAAAGTGAGTCTCTCTTCCTCAAGAAATTTTTTCAAAAGGTCTTAAACCTATCGGAATTTTGCTAATTCAGTCTTAAACTTTTCAATTTCAAACATTTTTCACGTTTTGTTAGTTGAGTCTATCCGGCCAATTTTAGCTGAAAAATGTTAACATGGATATCACCCATCCTTTGTGTCGTCCTAAGTAACATTGTTGGTGCTGATGTGTATAATTTCTAATAGTATTTTAATTTTTTTCAAAATTTTAATTATTTTTTCCTCTCTTTTTTTCTAACCCTAGGCCCACAAGGTCGTGGAGGCCCTTGCCTAGGCTAGGCGAGGGCGTCACAACCCTTGCCAACCAAAGGGTGAGGGTTGTGGCCCTTGCTTGGATTTGGGCGAGGGCAATGGTGCCCTCGTCTAGACTAGGCAAGGGTAAGCCACCGACCTTGCCAGACTAAGGTTAAGGGGAAACAAAGAAAGAAAAAAGGGAAAAGAAAATTAAAAGAAAAATAAGTTTGAAATATATAAAAATAATATTGAAAATTATCCGCGTTAGTGCTGGCGATGTCACGTAGGACAATTGGCCTCCACGACAATGTTTTTCAACTAAAATTAGCTGGATAGACTTAATTAGCAAAACTTGAAAATATTTAGGAATCAATTGATAAAATTGAAAGTTTTAGAATTAAATTGATGAAAAACCATTAGGTTTAGAACCTTTTGGACAATTTCCCCTCTTCTTCCCTCACCACAACTATAGTGAAAGTCTATTTGTCATTTGTAGAAGTAGTTTCAGATTGTAACTTCCTTTGGTTAGTGCGAAAATATTTCGATTTTAATCGAGGATCCTATACTCTATGTATGTATGGTAAAACGTTGGGCACGCTTGATCCTATATCAAACCCTACGTGGATCTTTCGTTTAAGTTTAGGTACCTGCAAAACCCAATCGTCATTCTCACCACCTACTCTCTTCTCCGTCTCCCTCCTCCAGATCACAGTCTAGCACGTAATCTGAACCCCAGCGCCACTAGCTTCCGGCCATGGCCACCACCACGACACGTGCCTTCGCCTCAACCACATCTAATTCGTCTGCGAACTATCTGTGTTATTTGTTGGCGTGTCCACATCGAGGTCGGAGGGGAGGAGAGAGAGAGAGAGAGAGAGAGAGGGACGTGATTGATCACACGGAGGAAAACCCGGTAACATCGGCGATCACAGGACCAGGACAAAGTGGGGGGACGCCTCCCTCCGACAGTTACGGTATTAAGAAAGACAGGTATTCGGTTTAAGTTAGCTGAGAGAAGGGTCGTGTCGGGTAGGGGCCTACAGATCTTTAACCATGTTTGACATATCTTTTCTGATGAAGTGTTTCGAGATCCTGCAGGTTTTTGCACCCCCAGCCTTAGCATCCGATGACGCAGCCTTGACAATGGGGAGTAGCGGATGAAGATGTTGGATGGAGAAAAGCTAGGATGTTAACAAGTGCCCTACGCCATTAGCTTTTGAATATACATAATACGTTAAATACAGTAGAAAGTCTGATGCTCAATGCTGCAGTTATCATGCAAAAAAAAATTAATTTTTTTTTTAAAGATTTAAAAAAAAATTGTGGAACATGAGGGCCCAGGTCGGCGGGAAAGGGCATGCGCCTGCAAGGACAAAGAAGCAGGCATGGCCAACAAGAAGATCATAATTCTCTTGTCACCAAGGGAAGATGAATAAAAAAAATGGCATGATTGAAAATGTCTTTACATCAGATGCAGCCAAGCTCTGTCTTGTCCATGTCCGAGCCATTGCACGCTTGGCTTCAACCCCTCAACAGTATCTTTTTGTTTTCGCCCTAAGGATTTATGTTTTTCTTTTTGTCTATTTTTTGTAAAGATTAAGCCTGCCCTAGTAAAGTACCCCCTTATATCTGATGGATTGGGTTAAAGACGCAAACATAAGCTCCGAAGATGGCTGTAATATGATATGTTTGCACTTGATGATGTGGGGGTAATTGAACTTGTATTGTCATGCGCCTGATTCATATACTCATAAATTGGATCATCAACTGCTAAGCTATAGCGGAAGCCCTAATATGCAATTCTTTGTATTTGGGTGGTGCGGGGGCAACAAAACTTATGTCATCTGCCTAATCGCCTAATCAACACACAAGTCAAATCCTTCAATACTAATAACAATTTCAGGAGGTTCAAATAAAATCCAGTATAATAAATTTCCAATTCATTTAGCAAGGCATAAGCAGGACCGAGTCTTAATTAAGCCCCATACCTTTTTCCAGTTGAAATCAATCTCGAAAATTAAACTCAACCATTTCTATGAAACCTAAACTACACCATGGAATTGAGTTCATGAGAATCCTTAGGAATTCTGATGACGGTTGGTAAGCTGATTTAGAGAGTATGGGGAAATTACCATGATACTTGCTATATCACGTACCTACAAGATTTCTCCGTCACTTGACTACGATGATACTACACAACTAATCGTCAGGAGATAGCTACTCAATTTCGTTGCTTTCTTAAAGTGTGCTTCCTAGTTTCTCAAAAGACGATCGAACCAGAACATTTTAACTCAAAGCAATCACCAGAGAATCGTCCCCTTCTCCTCTCCCTGTATTTCAATGCCGAGATATTGCAATATACATCGAACATTCCAATCTTGTCCATTCAGAGCATCAGTTAACTTCATGATATGCCAGATCAGGATGTTGCAAACCCCACATATATAGCAATGAGGGTTTAAAAGTAGACTCCCATGACGTCGCAAATTGTCAGTTCTGGGTTAGATCTTAATTGTTATCCTTTGATATCCTGTTCTGGCACTAATTGTATGGTCCATTTTTCAAGCCTTATCCCCTGAAGAAGAACTTGAATGATAACCATTTGAAATGGACCGGCAGATTAACTATATACCAGTTGAATCACTTCGCCTAGACGCGGACCGGATAACCAGCTGCTGACAGTGTAATTCATTGAGAAAACTAAAAGATCACACTTCTAAAATTAAGACCAACTGACAAACCAGAGTACAGCTACTAGGAACCATTTAGACTTTCTAATTTTTTGATTTTACATCTGCACCGTGTCTTGGATAACACACGTTCAGATAAGTGAGCAGCGGATGCAGGTACATGACAATTTTTTAAACAGTCATAAACTCGTTCATGACATAGCATAGTTCGTATGGAGCAGGACAAATCCCACGCTGGAAAGGCACACATCCCATTCTTAGTAATAAAACAGCAATCAGAAGAACGAGAACAACGTGGGGATGTGATAACTTGGGAAGAGCTTAATGGGCCAGAGAGGAAATACTGTTGAGAATCTGAATCATCATCCCTTGCGCATATATCCAATTCTCATGTGTGCGCGCTCATCTATTCACTTATAAGTAAATTTCCCCACAATGTTAGTTCTATTGTGATCAAAAGTCAACCACCACCAGGGTCATACAAAGATACAAAGAAGCATATGCTAGCACAAATATGTATAAAGAGGTGCATTTCCGCCAGACGACATACAGATTTCTATGTAAATGCCTGAAACCTCTTCGAATGTCACAGCTTGACCACACTCAGAGATCTCAGTGAGAGGAGAGACTACGACAAGCTCAGCAAGCGTGATTAAACAATGAGCACACCTGCTATTGGTAATTTCAATGCTGCTTTATCCATGACAAAAAGGTCCCTTGATTAATTAACGTCACAAACATTTTACAGTCGTGACAATGTATATGCTTGAGAGAATCGCCTGCACTGCTTTCTTTACCGCACAGCTTCAGAAATGTGGAGAGCAAATGACAACTGAGATTTGCTGATTTGTTGTGTATGTTGAGTATCTACCAGTGCCTGAAAGCGATTCAGAGAGGCAAATTGATCACAGAGAATTGGCAAAATAGGGAAAAGGGCTAGCAGAATGGAAGTATTTATGAGAATGCCAGAACAATACAAGCAACAGAGGAAGCATCAACTGCTTAGAAAATCTTCTAGTTGTCCCTTTGAATCGATGAGGTCTCATAAACTTCTACATTTCATCATCCTGCCTTTTCTGCTTTGGCGTCACTTCTTCACATTGCCTTGCATGAACAAAAAGAGGAAAGATGTATAGACTTCCAATATTGATAGTTTGTGAATATGACATGCTGACAACAGCAAACCACAAAAGGAGTTTGAGATGACAACTCTCCACTCAGAAGTGATTAAATAGTAATTCAACATGTTAGCATGCATGCATAACATAGCTGCTGGATATTAAGAGGAGGTTTTCTTTTCTATATATTCCCCTTGTAAAATTTATTTTCAATCCATTGGTGCATGGAACACGTTCTAGAAATCTCTTGAATTGTAGGAGAAGCCTTAGAACCAAATACAGGTAATTGTAAGAAAACCTCTTTTACTACGACAATAGACAAACCTCTATTACTTCAAGAGTAAAATTCTAGCATGACAATACTCCACTTGGAAGTCAAGAACCACAACCAGTAATGTTGCTAATGAGAAGATTATTTCAACAACTTACATTATGGCATATGAGAATTTTTATTTCTCGTTAACTGCTGTCATATACCTTTATCTGCTATTGTCAATCAAATCAATCTACTTTGTGATCTTCCAATCAGATCATTGATTATTCTTTTTCTCGCTCTTCCAAATAACAGAGAGCCAATGTGAGAAGTCAAATTTGAATACAATGTCACATCTCCTGTAGCCACAACAACTAGCGCCAACCATACTTTTGCCACCATAATTCCAGATTAATCTCCTTCTATTCCAATTTTGACCAATTTCAACCTTTTAAAAAGCGAATCAATTTCCAGAACTCAGCACTGGATTAGTAGGAGAGTAAAAGCAACTAAAACCACAAAATTCTGGAGAATCAGTCCATAAGAGACTTATCTCCCCAATAACAAGGGTACTATGTTGTTAAGCATCAAGGAAAATATTGCACTCGGTTGCTTTCTTCATAACAGAAGTCTTGACTGAGCGGCTTCTCCTTCAAGTTGCCAAAGAGATAATTGGTTTAATCTCCTTCTATTCTAATTGCTTTAATCCTTCCAAGTGCAGCGATGAGTGCTTATGGCTTAAATCAGATAAGATGTATGGCAGGTAGCTCATTGTAAGAGATGCCATCTTTACTTCAACATTTAATTTTAGGTCATTTTTAAGCTCTACCATGCCAGACAAAGCCCCCTGAATAAAGCACTCCATTGACAATCGTGAGAACAAATTAGACTGAAAATAACAGGTATAAGAATCCAGAAAAGGCAAAGAAATCCGACCACATTCTACACTTTTGCGTATTTTGTTAGTGGGGCTTGAATAACTCAATGTAGCATACAGATACCATCACCAAATTATTTTTTACAATTATAAAGCAAAGAAAAGCTTATACATTCGCATGAAAACGCTAACATATACAATATCTCAATCACAGTATCCTCGTCAGTTAGTTTTAGTGCTTCACCCTAAGGCACAGTAAGACATACTTCCATAACCCTAAAGCAATAGCCCAAAAAACAAATGCAAAAGTACTCAAAAAATAATAGGACAATGCAAACTAACAATAACTCTGATCTTTCACAATAGGCTAATCCACTATAAAATAAATACAATAAAAATAAAAGAGGCTTACGTTACAGGACTCAGTACATATTCTTAAAAAAAGGATCTACCTCTTTAATGGTCCTTTCTTCAAATGAGTATCCAGACATGCCTTTATGTCCTCAAGTGTCATAAAATTCTCAAGACTCGACTTCAATAGATTGGATGCATCTAGATGTGAGGCAGACCCAGCAAAACCAGGGACTCCTTCCAAATCCTTAACCTTCCCTTTGAGATGCTCCATCAAAATCATCCCTATCAAGCACCCGAAAAATTAAATTAAATAACTAAGTCAGAAAGCATGTCTTGAACCAAACATTCATGCATATGAACTACAAAACTTATTAAAGACTGCAAGAATGGAGACATATGAACGACCCATTTAAGTCAAGGCCCACAACAGCAACATAGCATGTAATGTCAGAGCACCTGATGCAGGAACATAATTCAACTTTTTTAGTATTCAAATGTATTTTTTTATTAAGTCTTTTATCAAGATATTAAGTTAATAAGCAGTAATGTAGTAGTCATGCAACTTTTAATGAGCTGCAATGATTGAGATTAAATGTTATTATGTTAGATCAAGGGTGCAAAATAGGTCTTTTACTCACTTTGTCATTAGTTTTTCCTCATTCCTTAAACATCCTTGATTTTTATAAATCCTAGAATAACCGTTCTCTGTTCCATCTTCAAGTTTGTTTTAATTCTTGTTGCTATCTTTCAATTCTCCGACCTCGTAAAATTGTATTAGATCCCCTTGTTATGGTTTTCCTTAATCAATTGGTATCAGAGATAATAAGATCCTAAATTAAAATTAAGCATTTCCTTTCGACATGATGGTTGGATGTGGAAGAGGTCATGGAAGAGGCAATCAAGCTCGACAAATAGAGATGGCTGAGATGTGATCCATGATGAAGACTTGTTGCAGGCTTTTCAAGCTCTGCTGTGACAGGAACCTGTGAAAGCCCATATGGAGAATCCAGAAGGTCACTGCAGTCGTGGACATACTGGAAGGTGGTCTTGTGGATGATAGTAATGACGGGTTTTAAAAAAATCCCTTTCATGATGCCAGACCACAGAACGGTGGATTGGAAGAGCTGCTGCATCATGCCTTAGATCTTGATGAAGAGATCTATCCTTTCCGTGAAGATTTTGAAGATGAAACACCAACAGTTACGTGAGATAATGACAAAGTCATGCAACCATTGTTTGGGATGACTATGGTGATCAAGACAAAGTGTTTGCAATAAGTTTACTGGCAGAAGATGGAATTGTCAAAAGTATTGATGGTTCAAGTGAGACGGGGAAAATTCTTTCTAAACAGTCTGATTCAATTACTTATCAATATGCATTAGGCATTAAAGAAGAAGATGAGAAAGCACATGAAGCAAATGCTGGCCAATTTAAAGATGTATAGTGAATATTGTTCATGTTGATGATTAATTTTGTTATTCGAGCTCAATTTGAGGGTTTAGGTGAAAGTTATTGGCAAGCTTTCGGGATGCAAGAAATCTTTGATTTCTTTGATGATGGGATTCGATTAGTGATGACTGGAAGGAATCCTTTACATCAAAGCCAAGTTTTCTCCAGTTGGAGAAGAAAGACGCTTACTAGGAATGGTAATATGGATGGAAAGTTCCTAATGAAATGGTTGGGTAAATCTGGTACCTTTCTACATGGACTTTGGTAGAGGATACGAAGAAGATTGATCCAGAGACATGCTTTGTTTGTCAAAGTTTTCAACACTAAGCTTGACTGTTTCCAACCCAGGGAGAATGATGTAGGAGCAACCCTTTTTGCATTTTAAGTGTTTTGTTCTTTATTGAGTCTTTGAATATGTTATTAGGCTAACAAACACTCATGCGCCAGTCGTGTGACTTTTAATGAGCCCCAATGGCATAGACTAAAAGTAGTTATGTTAGATTAATGGTGTATAAGTAGGTCTTCAGTAACTTTGTCATTAGTTTTCCCCATTCAATAGTTCATTATTTTGGTTAAATCTTCAATCAACTCTATTTTAGCCCTGTTTTTGTCCCTTTTGCTTCTCCAACTACAGCTATTATATCTAAGTAAACTTTAAATGTCTCTAGCAATTAAAGAACAGAGTAGAAGGACATAGGATGTGCAATAAGCATCAATGTAATGGTCCCTGCCCAAACCTACAAGGAGAACAAATTTTAAGAAGTGCAGAAGAATAAAAACTCCTCCCTCCCTCCCTATAAGCACCTACATAATGGTGCCTACCCAATCTATGAGAAGCACAAATTTTAAGAAGTGCATAAGGACGAAACTCCCCCTCACTCCCTCCCTCTGTCGTTTGCTCAGCACAATTTTGCATCTCATTTTCAGTTCTAAGACGCATATTACTCACTTTAACTTAGAACCAACATCCATCCGCGGCTCATAAGCACCTAGAGTAGCCCATATATACAAAAGCATAGATAGCATGTGGCTTTAGGGAGTCGTGAAACTAGCTGCTGATGTGTGAGAAAATAAGAAACAATTTTGACAACAATGGATGCATGAATCTCCCTAACATATAAATGATCAAGACATGAACTTTGTCAATCAATGATATCCCTACCTAGCTCCCTATTTATAGATCCTACTAAAGACTAAGATCTATCGATATTGCTGACAGAATGGGAACGTGACAACAGGAAAACATTGCTGACAGACTCAAGAACCCAGCATCAACAAATCATTGAATTGACAGTCAGTCCCACTTTGAAAAACATTTCGAAACTTCTTCAATTAAGCTTTTGACTTGATATGAAGCAAGGAGAAAATCCACTACTAGACGATGACAGAAGGCTACAAAAAGTGGTCATCTTTCCAGGAACTACTAGTACAGTTACAGAGCTGCACCCAACAATCTTAAAACACCAAAACACGAGCACATAAAGGATTTTAGGAATTTCTCGTGAAACAACAGGATATTCCATAGAAGCTCGTGTGGATGACGCATCGGTCATTGTTTCCTTGAACCAAAAATACGGATTGACATTAGTTTGGATGCTCAGGAACTATATTCGGAGACCACAACACCGCACATTCACATAATCAACTATGGCCATTAAACGAGATTCAGCCAAAGTTAACCTCGATTCATTCCATCAAAAGAAATTCATCCATTATATGGCCAATCAATTCCCTAGCCGGCAAAGAGGAAACAACACGGGCCAGAAATACTGCAGAAGATAGATGTAAAGGGACAAAAAAAAAATTCCTCCTTTCGGTCGCAGAGGAAGACATCCGTACCTCCCAAAATAGCTCATCAGAAAACCCAATTCACTTAAAAGAGAGGAGAAACAGGGGACGTAACGTACCCATGGCTCGGAGCATCTTCAGATCGAACTTCTCGGCGAGATGCTCCCGGCCGATCCCTCTCCCTCGCTGAAGCGCCATCGTCTTTCAAACTCATCAGCATATCCTGCAGAAACAACCCCCCCGCGGGGGCAATCCCTCGTTAAGATCATCGCAAACGAGGCGAAACGAAAATTAGAATTTGGGAAACGGAAAACAACGCACGAGCTCCAATTCCGACAGGGAACAGAGCCAGGCGACACCTTCGACGATGTTGTTTCCCAGGATGTCTTCCTCGGAAGCCATGGACACTCCTTGGACTGAGCGACGGACCCAAACCCAGTAGGAAACAGTCTTGATCATAACCGTTGGCGTCGAGGGCTTGATTGATATCCAAAAACACTGAAAAAAAAAAATTAAGCATTTAATGATGCAAATTTGTTTGATAATCTTAAGTAAAGTTGACTTAATAGATAATCAATCAAGTGTAAAAATTCACACTGTTTGATAAAAACTTAAAATTGAGTACTTAATATTAAATATTGAAAGTAAAAACATAATATTGTGTTGACAATAGCCACATATTGAGTATTGAATAATATTACCTCCTCACGAAATATGCAAATTGACCTCAACCATACTTAGGAAATTAAGTGATTTTTTTTCCTCATATGAGTCAAAACTAGTTATTATTATCAATTTATTGGAGTTATCAAACTAGAATTTAATAAGGGAGGGAGGTTTTACTTAGTTCATTCAATTGATTAATAATATATTGTAATAGAAATCTTTCCATGTATAATATACTCTACCGATAATGGTAATTTCTCTACTTTGGTAAAAGATTGATTATACTTTTTTGCGACCTCTCTTTTTCATCCTAAGGGAGGAAAGACGGATTTAGAGGTAATGCCTAAAATGTGAGTCTATTACTCTCGATTAGGCACGGACTCTCTCGAATTTATACGATTCATTTTAAGTTTGATTTAACTTAGAAGGTTTTAGGTGAGACAAGAGTCGTCACTAGCCATTTAGGGTGGCTAGAAACCAATTGAGATGAGAAAGTGTCATCTCAATTTCTACCTAACTAGAGATTCTAGTTCAAAGACTTGACTATGCTAATGTCTATTAACACTCTTTAAGTTATATAAGTGATCTTTCGACCAAAAAAAAAAAAGTTATATAAGTGATCGTAGAAACTTGATCACCAATTATGATCCTAAATATATCAAAGCCACTAAATGATCATGCACATGTTCTTGAGATTTTTGTTATGATCCTAATCTAGTCATAATCAATCTTGAAAGGGAATTAACAAACAATGTATTGAAATGGCAAAGTGATAATAAAACAATCAAGTATTTGAAAAGCTTAAAATAGAACCGTAGAAATGAGAACCCGATACTTGTCGGACAAAGAATACACATGGCCATATTCTAAGCTCTGAGACATCCCTTCCGTAAGCTTGGTTAAAATTGAGTTCAATTTCTCATCTAAAAGACTAATCTACTAAGGTACTCACTAAAGTATCTAAACTATTTGTTGCTAAAAAAGGAAACTAAGCTAAATCCAATGCTAAAGCCACACAACAAGGTCAACATATCTATTTCTAACCATTTTTCTTATTTTTTAATATCTATAATCTTTTAAAACCATTTAATGATTTTATTATTATTAAATTTTAATTTTTTAATTTTTTTATTTTTTAATTCTAAAAATAAGGACTCAAGTTGGGCCATAGGGCCTAGTCTGAACATGGACTAAACTTGAACTCATAGTCTAAGGGCACAATTAAGTTCATCGTCAAGTCCACTCCAATTCTAACATTTTTAAGCTCAAAACCCATCAAGTCTAATTGAATCCAAAGCTTCTACTCTATCTTTTCCAAAAGTAGAATAAATTGAGTTTTTACTTTTAGGGTTTTCGTGACACAGCGACAAGTGTTGTGTCTGCAATGGTGAGGAATTGGGCCATCAAAGAGTCGCCACATGTCATGCTCTAAATAGTTCGTTGACTTTATTTTATTATTAATAATTAAATGTATTATTTTTATCAGACCCGAGTTTATTAAATTTCAACACCCATAAATCGAATGCCTAAGAAATGGATTAAAAACTAATGAAATTCTAATTTCTCTTTTTGGGTCAAAGATGAGTCACACTGTGATTGGGGATCTCAAATGTTAAATTTTTCTAACTTAACCATTGAGAAAAATTAGGTGTCGACAATACTTACCTCTTAGCAAATAATTTTTTATTCATAATTTTGACATCTATAAACACTTAAAATTCTATACATAATTTTTTAAACTTAACTTTTCAATTTTACCTAATAGGCCAGCATAGCTAGCAAGGGTTAGGTGGGCCAAGCTATGGGACCTCTCAATTAGTCGACCTTGTTACTCATCAAGAGTAAGCACGGTCTAGTTGGACTAGCCTCAATTGAATTTTAGCCTAGCCTGAACTGCCATTTAGGGCTTTCCTAGGCCCAAAAGTGGGCCTGCCCCAATAGAAGATAAAATGGCCCCCAATGAATGAGTGTAATGAGGTTTGAGTCGATACTAGCTAGGCCTAAGCCTAGTTATACGTCAACTGAGATTAGAATGGTCTCCCATGAATAGGTGGGTGAGTGATCAAGCTCATGAGCAATGTCTTAAGTTGGAACTAACCAAAAGAGGTCGTCGCGACCAAAATTTCGAGTGCACCACCTAGGGTCTAGCTAATGGATTACTAAGCCTAAATTTAGTTCGGGCTCTCCCAAGTCCATACCAATCGTGACTTAGGTTCAAGTTCTTAACATGCAAATGATTTTTCAATTAGGAGTCGCCACTAATGTATTTTTGGTAGGTCGATTAAAAACCCAAGTAAAGTAACATGAGATTTATTTTACTCCTACGAACTAGAGATTATGAATTCGGGAACTTAATTACGCTAGATTTTTCTAACGCCCTTTTAGTACCTTTCTATTTTATTTTGAAAAAAAAAATGTTTGACAAGTAGCTTGAATTGATTTTAATTCAGTTATCTAACATGTGAAGTGGTCATACAGGTGCGCAAACCACAAATTAAATATCTAGATAAAGCAATGAATAAATTGCAAAACTGATCTCATAGCAATAAAAGCATCTGCAATGTTAGATTATAATCCACATTAACAATCATAAATATGATTTCTAATTAATACACGATTTCTTTTTTTGTTTTCACTTATTTAATGAGAATCTAATCTATATGCAATGCAATGTTACTAATCTAACATGAAGTGATATGACATAGCAGTATGGCCTAAACTAAATGAACATGTAATCTATCCTAGAGAATAAAATTAATTCTAAGACAATTCTTTTCGGTATTTTTCATGAAATTCGAAATTAAAGAAATGCAATAATTAAATGTGCAATCTAAATTAACCAAATGACCTAATTCTAATGACAGACAATTTCTAATTAAATGGACCTAACAACAATCACTAAATGACATGCATTTGATGAACCTAATTCTATATGACATGCGCATGATTGTTTTTATTTATTTATTTATTTTTACGAAAATTCGTAATTAAAAATTGCTAAAAAATCTAACTAAAGTGAGATATTATCTAATTTAAGTTAGGAATAGACTAATTTGAATCCTATCTTAACTTAGAAAATTATCTCATCATGCAATTTAATTCAAAAGATATTATCTAACCTAGATATCATCTAACATGCATTTTAAAAAAAAACTAACTATTCTATCATGCAATTTTATCTAGGAAATCAATTCTAATCTACATGATATGCCAATGCAATATATATATATTTTTTTGTATTTTTGGGATAAATAAAGCAATTTAAAAGATAAACACCAAATCATTCACGGTCATCAAAGAAATTATCCATTGTTCGATAAACTTGATTATTTCGCTAATAAAATTGATAAATTGATCTTAAGCCTTAAAGACCAAAATATCAATTTTATTCCCGCGTGATTAATTATTCCATCTAAAGCCTTATAGATGTAATAAAAAAAATCACGGTGCGGTTGCGGATTAGACAATAAATTCTAATTGGAAATATGTCTATCCTTCAAATATGCACGTAAGATATTGAAAAGCATGTATTAGGCAATAAAATATCCAAACCAAATTTAGATGAGACCTCTACCTAATTTCAAAGATTATATTGCCAAATTTGGACTTCGATGGAATCGACTTGACGAATGACTGGCGTACGTCCTAGCGTGGCAACAAGTTGTCACGAGTCATGGATGGTGCAACGAAGGGATGGCCGGGGCAAGAATGTCCCAGTGGTGCTTGGCTCGTGGTTGATGCTTTCCGACAAAGGCTTGGGAAGGACTAGCTGGGCAACGACACTGAGAATTGTTGGACAATTGTTGCAAATCTAGCAATGAAGGCTCGATGGTGCTGTAGAGTCCTATGCCCGTAACGAGTGGTAATGCTTCGGCAAGGTAGCAAAGGACGCCAAGGAGACTTTGACCAATGAGAAACTTGGCTAATTCCCAAGTTCTTTGCGAATTCTGCAGGTCTTGAGATAAAACTCCATGATTATCAAACTTTGACCATGAGGGTGTGTTGTTGAAGTGAACCCCACCACGCACGTATGACTCACGAACAGTGCTAATTCCCAAGTTCTTTGTGAGGCAGCAACTTTTCAGCTTCGGAAGGCAGCAGTGAGTGACAGCGAGGATTCAAATAATGGTGGTGAGGATCGGTGGAAGCACAGCCTTGAGATGTTTGGCCGTGAAGGACTCGGCGGTGAACTCTCTCTCTCTCTCTTTCTTCTTACGTGTATCGCTCAATAGAATTGCCGACCCCCACGATTTCTCCCTTCTATTCTCTCTAGCGTGTGTTCTCTCTAAAATTGCTGACGATGGTCAAGCATTGATAATTGTGAGAACAACGTGGGGGCACAGCAGCTCAGTGTTGGCTTGCAATGAAAAAGCAATGGAACTCTCTCTTCCCCTCTCACGTGTGTCTCAATGTGTTCTCAATGTGGCCATATGTATCGATTATGTGACCCCCTTAAAACCCTGCGTGAACAACCTTTTATAGGCCAAATATTAGGGTTTTAATTTTTCAAATTAATATCCACAAAGATTTCTTTTCCAAACGCAATATTTGCTTTTCCGAACGCAATATTTGCTTCATATCTGCCCTATCCAAAAAAATTCATCATATCTTAGAAAAATTTCAAATCTCTATTTTTCACGAGATAATTTTCAATCATTAAAACAAACGAGCTTGGGCCAATTTGCTCGCTTCGTGGGCTTAGTCCGGCCTGTCAATTTAAAGCTTAGAACCACTAATTCAAACCCATCCACCACCGGTCTAATAAATAAATGCAAAACATGCAAACTAAAAATAAATGCACATAAATTTATATGCTATGCAATTAATATTTTTTTAGGGAAAAAATTAACCCCTAATTTTTAATGCAATAAATGACTAAACGAGTCGCCAAAATTTAGGTGTTAACAGCGGCCACAAAGCTTGAAAATCTAGGTAGGATTATAATACATGAAGCATCAAACTAAGCAAGTAAATATATGGTGCATTTGGTTTAGCATTCCCAATGGACTTTTAGCCTTCAAAGTCCCTTGAGAAAATGCTGAACTGTTTAGCAATAATTTTGAATAAGCTTCAAGTGAAACCAGTATTGGGAAGACTAAAAAACCAATGTTAGTAGGGACTAGCATTGGGCTTTCAGCATTTGCCCAAATGTTGAAGCTCTTTTTTTTCTTCTAAAATTGCTCTCACCAATTTTTCAAAATTTTGATTTTACCCCTCTTTATTTATTTATTTTTAATTTAAAATGACCAAACTATTTGTTGGTCAGATGGCGAGGGTTGCACGACCTTGGCGAGGGCCATTGGAGGTTACTCAACCTTGGGCAACCAAGGCGGCGCACAACTCAAGCGACCGCTACCTAGGTCTCGCGGCCTCAAGCAGCCCTTGCTTGGGTGTCAAGAAGGTCGTGCGGCCCTTACTAGAGGTTGCTCGAGCCTAGGCGACCTTGACTGATGGTCACCGGTGCTAAATCTGGCTTGCTAGTGACCATAGTCCATTATTAGACCGATGAAGGGTTTGGTGTTTTTTTTTTAATTATTTAAATTTGATATTTTTTAGCATTATTGTCAAAATTTGTATTTAAAAAGTTGCATACATTTTTTTTTTCAATTTTAAACAAATAAAAATTAAAAATACTAATATTAATCACTTAGATGGCTTTTTAAATATGTTTTCTACCAAACAGTATTTCTCTCAAAGTTGCTTCTTGAAGCGTAATTTACCAAATGGCATTTGCATTTGCCTAAAACCTTTTAGGCTAAATTGCTTTGTATTTTCCTTAATGAGCTTTCAAAATATTGAACCAAATGCACCCATTGTAAAGTGCAAAAAAGACTTGGTTGCTTATAAGATTAATTATGGATTCTAATTGTTCATCTTATGTTACTTTAAACAAGAACTATTTTATTACATATTAATACATTGATAAAAGTAAAGTATAGTTAGGACACAACATTGAGTGTGATGCTATAGGTGTCGGCGATGTTAAACTCAAAATGGTTATATGAGAACATTGATTCAAGTAAGGCATATTCTATAAATGAAGAAGAATCTAATTTCCTCGAGTGCCTTAAATTCAGCTTGATATCGATATACTTCAGGAGGTGGAGTTCTAGGAATTCTTGGAGGTGTCTTAGTAATAAAAAAAGGTATCAAGCATAATGACCTGTATAAATTTCAAAGTGAGACAATGACAAAATTAGACACAAAGACATTGGATGCATCTGATCGAAAATTTGCAATGTGATGAGGGTTATTGATTGTGATGTTAGGAATTAAATTCACCTGTTGTTAACAAAAAAAAATTACATTTAACGAGTCTTCACTATTTCTAGGTAAGAGTGACTATGTAAACATTTCTACAGATCTGGATGGTGTTCAACTCAAAATGGAGTTGCAACTTGAAACTCCTAAAATAGCAAGCACTAACATGTAATCGTCATAGATGATGCTTTTGATGAGGTGGAACTATCGAGCAAAGGTTGTTGTAGCTATCAAGTATGACAAGGTACGGGTTCAATCTTCTTATAGATATGATTGCAATAATGATTTTACATCTATGATAAAGAAGGTTATGTCTAAAAGTTCTTGTGGAGCAGCTAAAGGTGCAAGTGGAGTTGGTGCCTTGATAAAATACAGGATTATGGAAAATTCAAGCTTGGCTTGAACTTGGAAGATATTTGTAGTAGTTGAGCCCATAAAAAAGTTGTAGGAGAGTATCAGCAAAGTTCAAATTTTAGTGAAGTGATTGTGATTTAGCTCAAATATCTAGTCATGATTTGAGTTTGAGCCAGTTGAATAAAACCTAGTTGAATAAAGTAAAGTACATGGATTTTCTGAGGTGCATAAATTAAAAAAGAAAAAGGGGGCATGCAAATTAGTTCTCAAAGTTAAAGTCGGCCAAAGAGAATAAAAAGGGAAAACTTTCAACTTTGACGAAATTTGGATGTTTACGTGGATTTCCTTTCTTTACCTTGTAAGTTGACAAAGCAAGGTGGTCTCCACATTCACATATAAATATATTATTTTCATGGGTGTTATTGATATGTAGGGTTCGAGTGCTCCAAAGGAAGCACTATTACATAGTTAATGGTTGATTAATTTGGTGCTTGAGCAAATCCCGAATTCATCAATTGGGCACACATTTGTGAATTACATGTTGAAGCAAATTTAAATTGTCGAAATCAATTAAATCTTGTGGGTATGATTTGTATAATTCCTTCATGAGATTGATAGATTTTTTTCGTAAAAAATTGTGAGGATTAAACACTATGCAAGTTATTTGATGTATTGGGAACTAGAAAACACTAAGGGTGTTTAAGCGACTCAAGTATGGTTGTAATTTTCATTGCATCACTTAATCTGTAGTTGAATTCTATGTTACTCTCCCTGTGGATGTTGGCCACACTCATCAAACTAGATATGTTTGGTGTCGAATTGATTTATCCTGTCTATTTTACTACTCGATCGCTTGCTTTTCTGTAACAAAGATGAATCGTTTGTAGTCAATTCACTAGCAAAAGATGAAATAGTGGAAAGTATTAATGGTTTAAGTGAGACGGGATTTTCAGAATAGTTTGACTCATGTACTTATCAATATAAATTAGGTATCAAAGAAGAAGATGAGCAAGCATGTGAAGAAAATGCTTACCAAATTAAAGTTGAAGAGAGTATTGTTCATGCCAATGATTGATTTGGTTTTTCATGGTCTAACTTTAGTGTTTGAGTGAGAGGTTCAATTGGTAAGTGTTTGTGAAGTAAGAAAACTTTGACTAGTTCAATGATGCGATTCAAATATTAAGGTTTGTATGTGTTGGGATTGATGGATCCCCGAAAACGGATTCGACACTTAAACCGAACCCCTAAATCAACGCGGAAGACAAGCTCGGGAAGAAATCACGTATCACTGATCGTAAAGCACACCACGGATTCGAGCGTACCTTGTTAGCCACAGATTATACACCGACGCCGCAAAGAGGAAGAGAATTCAGCCATGTTCGATCTGATGACGACAATTGGTCGTGAAGGGAAGACGACGTCGCTTCTTGACTTACTGTCCTTTCCTTGGAGAGAGAGAACTTTGGAAGAGAAGGAGAATGTACATTCTAAATGTGAAAAGGTATGTTCTCCCTCTCTCTCATCCCTTTTATATGTCCCTCCATCCACGGACCTTATTCCTGTGGGCCGGGCTTTTAGGTCCATCGTGGCTGGGCCAACTTAAGCCCATACAATTAAATCCATCATCTTCCACTCGCACATAGTGGGCCAAAACCAACATGGGCGGATAGGCCCAACTTAAGCCCATCAATTGAAAATCCATCAACTCCCACTTGCATGGTGGGTCGAACAGAATCCTCTTTTCCTCTTTCAACATTCATACCGGTGAATAATCCGTGTGACCAGCATACTTTGAGAGCTCGTTGCTATACATCTGTTAGGAATATATATCAGCTTATAATGAGCATCACTTTCCGAGTAAATTTAGTATGCAGTACCCTAGATCGATCGATCACATTTATATCTCTCTTTAATCTCATTTAAACAATGATATATATATATATATATATATATATATATATATATATATATATATATATATATATATATATATATATTGTATTCACAATTATGATTATCCCAAAGACAGTCATAATTGGTCGACCAGTGAATACAAAACCACAATGTGATTCTCCAAATCCAATCTTCCTCTTTCCTTCAAACTCTCAATTTCAGGTCAATTTGCTTTTCTAGAAATGTCATATTAGATCGAATCAACTCATGACCATTGGTAACATTCTAAGATAACAAACACTAAATAGAAATCTTGAGAATAAGTAAGAGTCATGAGGGCACTAAAATTGAGGAACTCTATTCCTCAAGAGTCTCATACGTCATAAAAGTTGAGATCAAACTTTTGCCACTCTTATAGGTCGTCTCATGCATACGTAGTATGAAATACGTATTACGGTATTAACTCATTTCCCATGGAGCGTATGTCTACATTTTTCAATATCATACAGATGATAGTTCAGACATACCCAATGTCTAACTTGAGTTCACGTATCTACTTAACACTCAGTTAAGGCGACATATTTCTTTTAAGCTTGAGCTCTTGATTATCACCTAGATAATAAGCTTAAAAACCGTCTCATCTCTATTTATCACATAGTAAATAGAGGCGATTACCCGTGTGAGTGGGCTAATCTCTTATCTGTCCGACATACTTTCTCAATATAATATAATGCACTGAGCATTAAGATGCATAAAGATCAAACAAAGATTCATAGACATTAATGATGAAAACACAAATTCATTAAATGTGAACAACTCAGGGAAATTACAATATCCAGTACATCAGACTCTACGCAATCCTAGAGATTTCACAAGACCACAAAACACATCTCTATGTATTGGCTTTGTCATAGAATTTGCTACCATTCTATGCGTAGGTATGTACTGTAAGTTCACATCCTTTCGTGCAACCATATCTTTGACAAAGTTTTACTTGGTATCTATATGTTTGGTCTTGCCATGATATTTTGGATCCTTGGTGTACGCTATAACTGCTTGGCTATCACAATTAACTAATAATGGATTTGCAGCTTTCTCAATAACACCTAAATGATCCAAAAATCTCTTAAGCCAAACTCCTTCTTATATTACTGCTGATAATGCCATGAACTCAACTTCCATCGTGGACAAGGCTATACACGTTTGTTTCTTACTGCTCCAACATATGGTGCCATTATTAAATAAGGAAATAAACCTAGAGGTAGATTTCCTTTCGTCTAAACCTCCTCCCTAATCAGTTTCAGAATAGCCTTCGAGTCGCATATCCTTTCCTTGATAACTCATCGTATAATCAGCAGTTCCCTTTAGATACCTCAATATTCTCTTAATGGCTTTCCAATGTGCTGGACCTGGATTGGATTGGTATCTACTCACCATTCCAACTGCAAAACATATGTCGGGTCTTGTACACATCATAGCGTACATCAAGCTCCCAACTATACTAGCATAAGGAACATGTTTCATTTGTTCCTTCTCTTGTGGAGTCCTTGGACACAGTCTATGGCTCAATCCTTCACCTTTTGCAATAGGAGTGTCTATGGGTTTACAATCTTGCATACGAAATCGTTCAAGAACTTTATTTATATATGTTTCTTGCGAAAGAGACAACGATCTCTTCGAACGATCTCTTGAAATCTTAACTCCAAGAATGTATGCAGCCTCACCCATATCCTTCATCTCAAAATTGGAAATCAACCAACTCTTGACAGTATGAACAAACTCCATATTGCTTTCGGCAATCAGTATATCATCAACATATAATGATATGATCATAAATTGATCCTTGGATCTTTTGATATATACGCAATGATCCTTATCAATCATTGTAAAATCATATGCCATTATGGCATTATGAAAACATATATACCATTGTCTCGATGACTGCTTAAGGCCGTATATCGATCTCAAAAGTCGACATACATTTTCTTCTTGGCCTTTCACTATGAAACCAGCAGGTTGTTCCATGTATATTTCTTCCTCTAAGGTGCTGCATGGTAACCTTCCCTAGCCCAAAAATTTCTATTCTTTTGTTCCCCGGAACAAAAAAAGAATAGAAACCCGTTTGATAATGACAAGTTGATTTCTATTCCTCGGAATAAAAAAGTTAGCCCGGGAATAGAAACGAGAAACAAAAAAAAAATTTGCTTCTTGTCTCAGGAACAATTTCTAGAAATAAGCAAATTTTCTTTTTTATTTTTGTTTTATTTCTCTCTTGCCGTGGCCACCTCCAATCGTCTGGAGCCACCGCCGACCGCCGCCGCCATCGGTCGCCCGTCGCCGCCACCGGCCACCGTCGACCGTGAGCAAGAATAAAAAAACAAATAAAAATACAAAAAATACAAAATTAAATACAAAATTAAATAAATAAACAAATAAATACAAATAAAAAACAAACGCAAGAAAATTAAAAAAAAACAAAAAAAATACAAAAAATACAAATAAAGCAAATAAAGCAAATAAATACAATAAAAAACAAACGCAAAAAAAATAAAAAAACAAAAAAAACAAAAAAAAATACAAATAAAACAAATAGATACAAAAAAAATAAAAAACAAATAAATAAATAAATAAATACAAAAAAAAATAAAAAAATAAAATACAAATAAAAAAAACGCAAGAAAATTTAAAAAACAAAAAAAATACAAAAAAACAAATAAAAAATAAAAAACAAAAAAAATACAAAATACAAAAAATACAAAAACAAATAAAAAAATAAGTACAAAAATAAATACAAAAAAAGAATAAAAAAATAAATACAAATAAATACAAATAAAAACAAATAAAAGAATAAAAACAAATACAAAAAAAAAGAACAAATAAAAAACAAATAAATACAAAAAAGAATCGTTGTGTTACCAAACACATTTCTATTCTTTTTCTATTCCAAGAGTAGAAATTTTGTGTAGTTATCAAACAGGTTCTTTTGCTTAGAAACTGTTCCCCGTAATAGAAATAGAAAAGAACTATTTCTGGAAAAAAACTCTTCCCCAACCAAGAAATTTTACCATGCGCACCCTAATTCTCCATTGAGGAAAGCAGTCTTTACATCCATCTGATGTAACTCTAGATTCATACTAGCTACTATTCCTAGAATAATGCGAATCGAGGTAAATCTCACTACAGGAAAAAACGTATCTTCATAATCAATTCCTTCCTGTTGATTATACCCCTTCGCCACAAGGTGAGCCTTATGCCTTTCTATCGAGCCATCAGCCTTTCGCTTTATTTTGAGAACCCACTTGTTCCCAATAGCTCTGCGTCCTTCTGGAAGATCAACCAGTTCCCAGACTGGGTTTGATTTCATTGACTCAATTTCCTCTTCCATTGCATGAATCCATTTTTCCTTACTAGGGCAATTCAGAGCCTCATTAATATTTCTTGGCTCATCCTCATCTTGTGGAGCAACCATAAAAGTTTCCCCTTCAATGTCAAAACGTCGACGGGGAATACTTTGGCGACTTGTTCGCCGTATGGGAGTTTGTACACTTTGCACATCATTCCCCATTATGCTCCTACTTGGATTAGATAATGATGATGTCGTCTCATTATGTGGTTGCAATTGAGAATGAGTTGAATTCAATTCATCACTTCTCATATTACTCCCACTTGGACGAACTCCACTAAGATCATTATCTTGATCCGAGGTTTCAAATAGGGAGTTGTCTTTCCCTATTTCGCCATTCTTAGGAAATTCATCCTCTAAGAATGTGACATCCCGTGATTCAAATTCAGTTATACTCTCACTTTCCTGCTCACCTATGAACACATATCCTTTTGAGTGTTCCGAGTATCTTATGAAAATACTCTTCTTTCCTCTTGGACCCAATTTCCCAAACTTGTGAGAGGACTCATGTGTATAGGCAGCACAATCCCATGGCTTAAGAAAACTTAAGTCCGGTTTTTTTACCTGTCCATAACTCATATGGAGTGGAAGTAACTAATTTGGAAGGCACTCGGTTAAGTATATAGGCAGCAGTTAACAACGCATCACTCCAAAAGGTGATAGGTAAGTTAGCATGCGCCATCATGGACCTAACCATTTCCAATAGGGTTCTGTTTCTTCTCTCCGCAACACCATTTTGTTGAGGAGTATATGGAATAGACAACTGTCTTTCTATTCCTTTTTCATCACATAATTTTCTGAACTCATCAGATAAATATTCTCGACCTCGATCGAATCTCAATGCTTTTATTTTCTTGTTTAATTGATTCTCTAGCAGGTTCATAAACCTTTTGAAACAACTTATTACTTCAGATTTGTGAGAAATCAAATAGACATATCCGAATCGAGTATAATCATCTATAAAAGTGATGAAATAAACAGCCCCATGTCTTCCTCTCATATTCATTGGACCATAGACATCAGAATGGATTAAATGCAGAGGAAATTCAGCTCTTTTACCTTTTCCAAATGGTTTCCTTGTCGTTTTCCCTTCTAGGCAATGCTTACATATGGGCAAATTGACTTTTTCAATGTTGCTCAACAAGCCATTTTTGGCTAGTCTATTCATACGTTGTTGGCCAATGTGACCAAGTTTAGCATGCCACACATTCACATCATTATCATATGAATTAGGAGATGTGAGAAGGAAATAACAAACATTTGCATTAACATAGTCAAATCTAATACAATGAAACCATCCAGAAAATAACCACGACCATAGTAGTTTGTATCCAAATACAAATCTACACATTTATTATGGAAGTTCACATTAAAACCTAATTTAACCAACACTAAAACAGACACTAAATTTCGACGAATCTCCGGAGCATACAACACATCATTTAGGAATAAAGTGCGTCCACCACGCATATTCAGTTGGCATGTGCCAATTCCTTTCACTTCAGCTCTGGAGTTGTTTCCCACATAGATCCACTTAGTTCCAGTTGGTACTCGTCGGAATTCCACGAAGGATCCTCTATCCTTCGCTACATGGTCTGTCGCTCCTGAATCCACAGTCCACAGGGGATTAGATTCAGTCAAGAATACAGAACTTGACATATATGCAAAGTTCCCAATTGTACGAAGGGTGTGTACCTTCTTTGGCTCGCGACAATTGCGGGCATAGTGACATTTTTTGTCACAGTTGTAACATTTCACCCTTGAGATATTCTTCACATGAGGACGTTTTCCTCTCTTTTGTTGGTTAATTCTTGGTTTCTTGCAAGAAGGACTTGATCCCTTGCTTTCCCACATATTGAACGAATCAATACGCTTGCGCTTAGAGCTTAAAGCCCATTCTGAGCTTAAAGCAACACAGCAAATATCTATATCCTGCTCAAATGCCTTGAGGCGTAGATCAGCTAGCTCAAGGTGGCGCACAGCATCCTCTAGATCTTCCATAACATGGTCAAGAGCTTTTAGTGCTTCTTACTTTTCCAGCACATATTGAATTCTCATATTCAATATTTCACAATTCTTGCCGTTCAATTTGTCCTTTATATTCAAATCAGCAATGATGTTCTTATTTGCTGAATCCATCGATCTGAACATATCAGACACATATGCACGAAATATTAATGCCTATCACTTATGCATCTATTTTGCACAAACCCATCATATTAATTAATAATTTTAAGTAAGGTTTCAGAATCAAAAGGTCACTATGTTTCCAATCATCCTCCAAAAATCCTAACTTAAAAACAATCATTAATATGATTGTCATATGCAAAATCAATTCTATGAAGCTACAAAAACTTCTATTAACTACCCACAGCTAACTACCCACAGCAACCGGCAATCACAGAAAGCAACAGATAATTGACATACAATATAATAATAATGCTTTCACATAATATGGCTAACATATAGGTTGCTACATCAATAACAATCAGATAGTTAACTTTACATAAGATGTCCACCAAGCACACTAAATAAAGACCATCCATAACATCTAAAAACAATGCATCATACAACTAATAGGGAAAGCAGCTACATGGTTCAATTTCTTTTGCTTTTTCTCTGTAAAATTTTCAGGCATTCTCGACAGCCAGGAAAAAACAGATGGATATCCCTTAGGATTTCTCCTACGCACATTCATTCCTAGCCTAATCGAAGTCATTCCTTGGGTCGCAGTCTTTGTGACTCCAACCCGATGATATTCATCCACAAATTCCATTACTAGCTCCTTATATCTAGTAAATCCTTTGACTTCCCAAAGGCGATTCAACACTCCTTGCCATTCTGGTGGAAGAGTGTTCAAAAGAATCGCACCATCTGAATATCTGGCATGGGATAACCGTTCCAAATGACCTCTTGAATTTTGTTGTTGACCTCTATGACATGATCAATTATGTCGTCACTCTCCCATCGATAACCATTCAAATCGGCTATCAACCTTGAAAGCCTAACCTTTTGTTCATCTGACATTATGCGCACAAATGCGCGCGGCTTACGGGGAGGCATTGTTCCTGCAACAAATGCAGAACAAAAATGGATTACATATAATCCACATTGACATAATTGAAAAAAGAAACACATCTTTTTTTTTTTTGGGTCAACGGTCAACGGAAGTCAACGGTCAATGGTCAACAGAAGTCAACGGTCAACCGTCGGGTCGTCGGACCGACCGCACGTGCCGCGCGCGTGCGTGGGCTGACGTCAGCCTACACGTGCCGCGCGCGTGCCAGGCCTCCGCGGGTCGGGTCGTCGGTCGAGTCGCCGGCCGGTGACGCGAAACCGACGTTGGTGCTTCGTCGGCGATGGCGTCACCCGGCGGTTACCGACCGTTGGTGACGTCATCTGGCGTCAACGTCGATCCATCGGCGTGCGGTTTTCCGCGCGTGCCGGTTGAACCGGCGTGTACGCCTACGAACCAGCGCATCTGCGCCCACACGGCGGCTTCTGGCCGCGCGTGTGGGCGCGTGCGGCGTCCCCCAGCGGCGTGCGACATGTCGCCGGACTCGTCTCGACGTCACCTTCCTCCCTATGCCATCAGATTTCAATTTCGACTTACGAAAACTCGGAAAAATTGGCGAACAACGCTCAAGGGTCGAGATTTCTCGCCCCGATCCATACGGCCGAAATGCTTTTGCGAAAAATCAATCATAAACATCAAACAGGTTGGGAAAAACGTGAACTAAAGCTCTGATACCAATGTTGGGATTGACGAATCCCCGAAAACGGATTCGACACTTAAACCAAACCCCTAAATCAACGCGGAAGACAAGCCCGGGAAGAAATCATGTATCACCGATCGTAAAGCATACCACGGATTTGAGCGTACCTTGTTAGCCATAGATTAGACACCGACGCCGCAAAGAGGAAGATAATTCAGCCATATTCGATCCGATAACGACAATTGGTCGTGAAGGGAAGACGGCGTCGCTTCTTGACTTATTGTCCTTTCCTTGGAGAGAGAGAACTTTGGAAGAGAATGAGAACGTACATTCTAAATGTGAAAAGGTATGTTCTCCCTCTCTCTCATCCCTTTTATATGTCCCTCCATCCACGGGCCTTATTCCTGTGGGCTGGGCTTTTAGGCCCATCGTGGCCGGGCCAACTTAAGCCCATATAATTAAATCCATCAGTTTGTTTGAGTAAAAGCATTTTTTTGGAATTAGTTTTCTTGACTTTCACTTGTTTGATTAGCCAAAAATGACTAGTCAATTGAAAACATTTACAATCGATGAAATATTTTTATTTAAAATTAGGAAAGTGAATTTTGAAATTTGAAAAGGTGAAAACATTGTTTGGAACTACTCTTCTCTTCTCTTTTGTACTTGGAGATTGTTGAAATGACAGTAAAATTGACTTTTGTTGATAACGTATCCGATCAATAAATCATAGAGGACAAAAGGTAATCAAGAAAGTTATGATTTACGGTGGGTTGCATGTTCTCTACAAAATTCATGAATGAAAGTTATTGAAAATTTATGTTGCTTTGTTTATTGTGTGTTTAATTTGTGCTTATCATAACTGTGTGTGGGGATTTTTCTTTTCTTCATTAAGTCCCCATCATTGACATTTGTGAGGTTCGGCTTCTATATAGATTCTCCAACTTGAGAGTCATAAGTAGGAAGCCAAAAAACGAAAAACATTATCAATAAGAATTTCTCCCTCCAATTTCTATTTGTGCTATTATTCCATATTTCCAAAGTTCATATTAATTTCTTGGTTTCAACATTTGGTATCAAAGCTAGAAATGTCATCCACTAGTTCCGTTCAATTGCAACTTCCAAAGTTGAATGAGAGGAATTTCAATAACTAGTTCGTCTAGATTAAATATCTTTTGAAAATGTAAGATTTGCAAAATCTAGTGGCGAATGGCTACACCAAAGCGGTTGATGCTGAAGAATTCAATGCTTTGAGAAAGAAGGAGAAAGATTCTTTCATGGAGTACCAAAAGAAAGATTATAAAGCATTGTTTGTGATCTTCCAAGCCATTGAAGAAACGATATTTGGAAAAAATATTGAGGGCAGAGACCACGAAAGTGATAATTGCGCCAAACAAGTGCGGCTCTAAACCTTTTGAGGAGATTTCGTGTCTTTACGAATGAATGATTCTAAATCAATCTCAACGTACTTCGATCATGCGCAGGCCATTGTTAACCAATTGAGGGTTAATGGCAAAGAACTTTAAGATGTGCTAGTTTTAGAAAAGATCTTGAAGTCTTTGATGGAACAATCTAACTACATTATCACAGTGATAAACAAAGGGCATGATGTGCCAACCATGACATTGGAGTGGTTGTTGGGTTCATTATGCTCACATGAGTGAAGTATGAATCAAAAGTTTGACAATTTGAATCCAAAGCAAGCATTGCAGAGTTGAGTCACTTAATCAAGCTGAGAAGGTTATCGAAGTGGCCGAGGTCACAAAGGTAGTCGAGGACACAGAGGTAGATATTTGATATCCACCAGAAAATACAAAATACATGACAAATCAAAGGTCAAATGATTTAAGTTTAACAAATTTGGATATCAAGAATTGAAACATCTAGAAAAAGTGGCATATGAGCAAACAAAATAGGCACATGCCATTAATGCTGATGAAAGCATGGTGCTGGCATACAAGAAGGATGACGCTAGCATCGTGGACACTAATTTCTAGTACCTTGATATCAAGTGTAGTAATATATCTGGCCAAAAGGAGTTGTTCTCACTAATGGTGACCAACATGCCTCAGATTGACAGTCCAAATCACCCATGCGAAGAAAGTATTGTTGGAAAACAATATCAAGAATCATATCTAATTGGGAAAGCCAAAAGAGCAAAATAACATTTGGAGACATCTGTGGATCTACTTAGGTGGAAAATCATTTGGATAAAAAAGGTACATTTTATTTTTCTATGGATATTTTACCAAAAATAAAATAAAAATAGAGGTATATTTCCTGGGAGAAACATCTGAAGCTTTTGCAAATTTAAAGAATCTAATGTCTATGTTGAAAAGCATAATGGCTTTAACCTGAAAACATTAAGATCTAATAAAAAATGACTTTGGAAGAATTTGACAAATATTGTAAAATTCATCAAGTGAAATGTTGGTTGATTGCTAGCAATACTCCTCAACAACATTCTATACTAGAAAGAAAGAACATGACAATTTTTAAAATGACAAGAAGTATGCTAAATGCCAAAGATTTACCTAAGAAGTTTTGGGCAAAAGCTGCTACATGTGCCGTATTTGTGCTAAACAAATGTCCAACAAGGAGTGTTCTTATAAGAATCCCAAAAAGAGGCTTAGAGTGGTTCACCCAATGTGTCATTCCTATGAGTATTTGGGTGTGTGGCATATCCTCATGTACCATATGAATAGAGGAAAAAGTTGGATGACAAATGTTAGAAGTGCATCTGCATCGCCTAGACTAAGGGTTATAAGTTGTATAAAGTCACTAGGAAGGCAATCGTTGGTAGGGATGTCTAGTTTTCAGAAGATGAAACCTAGGACTAGAGCTAGAAGATTGATCGAAAAAGCATCATCCTCGAATCATTGGTGGGAGAGACAGAAAAATCTTCAACTAAAGATCCATCATCTTTTCTTTTGTTGGGGGCCAACAATACAACCTAAGGAGGGTGAATAGACTATTTTAGAAAACTTGACAATCTTTTCCGAAAAATAGCTGATGCTAAGTAAAGATTTGGTCAATGTGATGTTTCAAAACTCATGATTGTATTGTTTACTTGTGAGAGTGATAAGAGAGAAAACAATTGCACACAATGATATATAGCGATTCAACTTTATCCTCAAACTTACATTCATTGTTCAGACTAACAACCATAAGTCGGATTGGATTGCACTAGTAATCTACTTAGAAAATTGCAATTAGGAAACACTAATCTTATCACACGATAGATCACATCGTCAAAACTCAACTGCTACTTTTACTCTCGTACACTTAATCTTTAGCATAATTACTAAAACAACACGAATACAATACTCAGAGGAACAATCGAAAGAAAGCGTATTGCTTAGAACGTAGCTATAAGCAAATTTTTAGATCTTGGTATGTCACTCTCTCTCCAACATTTGGCTTTAGAGGTCTTCTTTTTTATAATCGTCTTCAATCTATCCATTAGAAGTGGATTGGAGAAGCAAAGAGTTGTTAGATTTACCATTGAACTACTATTCAAAGATGGAACTGCCCATATAGTCATTTTCCCATATATTTGTAGGCTATCTAAAAATAGCATCGGCTGTTATCCTTTCGCTACAATTTCTAATAGATTTGTTAGACTAAGCTTCTCGATAATTGTTTCCATCTACATTCTGGTATTGTGAGAATCCAAAGTTACAATGGCTATTTTACTAAACCAATGAACATTACCAAAATGTACGTTGTTGCCACGGTACCAATGACCCAATATTAGCAGCATCGACATAAACATCATCACAAGCTGATTTTTTAGGTTCATTAGTACTATTTATGGAAAATCATATCAAGACATGTTGTAATTTTTATCTACTGGATCACACCATGAATATTGCGTAGTCATTTGTTACAAACATTTGCACGTATCATTGTAAACGTTATACTAAGGATAGTTCGAGCACCATCAAAATCACTTAGAGATGTTTTTTCAACAATATCTATCTTTTTGATGATAACAAAACTATCCCACGGATATCAGTTTGTAGGGAAAATTTAGGTGATCTTTTTAGAATAAAAGTGAAGAGTTTATGATCTCCTAAATAGTATGAATCATCAAAAAGAGGTTTGAGGATGATATCACGGAATAACCCCTATTTTGATGATCCCTTTCCTGATAAAAAGAGATATGTATAAGATATGTGTAAAGTTAACAAGATATCTACGATGTAAACAAATATTTTACACCCATATCAACTCACTCTCCCCCTTTTCGTCGCCGGCGAAAAGAGTGGAAAACAATAGATAATCAAGTCATTTCAATACATCGCGCTAAAAGATAAATGGGACATGATCAACAAAAGAAAAACACGAGCATATAACAAAGTAAAGATTTTAAGTGTAAGGGTGTTTGCATTGTTGGGAGGAGGTTGGAGGTTCAAGTATAGATTCGTCATGTTCAGGGTGAATGAGGTTACAGAAATTTAGGCCGAGGAGCACCCATTCGATTTTAACTAAATATTTTGTCAATGAGGAGAGAGTGGTCTTGATTTCTTGAACATCAACTTGAAGTTATGCAAGCCCGATAGTAGGAGAAGCAGATGTCTCCATAGGATGTCTGTTAATCTTTTTAGTCTTGGTGGATGACGGGTTTGCGTTTGTACAGTCACATGAATATGATATAAATCAGTCATCGACGAAATAATATAAGTCAATCATAAAAGGGGGCAAAAGATCATAATAAAAATTATAACCATGTTCATGCATTGAATAAACCAAAGATCCGATACCACTTGTTAGAATAAAAAGATCTTTCAGTCACATGAATATGATATAAAATTAATAAATATAGCGTACTTGAATCAAATGTAGCCGTTATTGATCTGACAAGTGAGAAGATGTCTTCCCGTGGGTATGAATCTTCACCACTCCTCTATGATGTTGTGATGGATCTATATTTTTCTGTCAACAATTTGTGGAAATAGCGGAAGTGCAATAATGGAATATATAAATTCTCCACCGAACTCATATAGAGGGAGTAATGAGACCAACCTTAGAGCAGCCAAATCTCAACCTTCCATCAAGGTTTAAGATATAGATTCTACATGCCCAATTGGATGTCACAATATATTGCTCATAATATATCAAATATTAAAAAATAGACCTATAAGTCACATAATTGGGGTCCAAAAAATAGACCTATAAGTCACATAATTGGGGTGGACCTCGTCAAGTCCAACATCACAGCCCAAGTATTATCATTGGATACAGAAAATCTAGGGTGTCACATAAGGTAAACACTTTTAAGTCGAAATATATAACATTTCTCAGAATGAGAAATGGATTTGCTTTGGGAGGGCATGAGCCGCTAGTGGGGCACCCGGCTGTTGCTCTAGGCTGACGAGCTGGGGCTGCGATTAGACTTCTCCGCCTCCAGCAAGACTTGAAGGCGCTCCACCTCAGCAATCTTGTCGGCGAGCTGGCTCTGGAGAGCCGTTATCTCCCCGACGCAGCCATTGACCGGGTCCCGTAGTCGGGCGTCGGCTTCGTAGACCAAGCTACTCACGGTGTTTGCTCGCTGGTCTTCTGGTAGTTCCTGAGAAGTTTCTCACCCAAGTGTCAATTAACACGTGAACTTGGCGATGCATGACGATGCATGACGATGCAGAGCTTACGAGTCAAGTTTGTGGCTCCATAATTTGATGTTCTTTAAGACTTACTTGGAGAACCAGCATATCCCCCAAAAGAAGATGATGACAGTTCATTCGTAAATTTCTAAAAGATAAATCTAAACCTCAAAAAATTATAAAAATAAACACTAGTATCAAAATCAAGGGGGAAGTAATGGGGAAATTCCAAGAAAGTTTTTAACTTACTGCATTTGTGTTAATTTAGTCATAAACATTTCAATTTGTCTAATTGAGTCATAAACATTTTGATAATTTGTTAATATAGTCCATTCAACCACTTTGGGATGGAAATTACTAATGTGAATGCCGGCCATTTTGTGTGGCATAACCGGTGCCAACAGACAATTTTTACAATTTTTACAATTTTTAAATATTTTTTATTTTTTTTTCTTTCCCTTTTCTTTGCTAATGGTTGGTCGTTGGTTGCCGGTCGCCGGCCATAAAAAGGTTCGGCCATCTGAAGGACTGGCCTCGCTTGGGCGAGGATTGCCCCACTTACCAAGAAAGTCAGTTTAAAGTCTTTTTGATAAGTTAGTCTAAACTTCATGAAAATTACAAAAACAGCACTTGATGAACTAATCTTTAGACAGACGGGTTTATTAACTTGTAGTGGATTCTGACGTCTACTTATGACTTTCGCCTTAGAATGAAAAAATCACTTTGACCTTTACAAAAGAATAATTATTTAAACGATGCTCGAAATAATGCTGATAATCTTATTCCCTTAAACAATTAAGCCCTAATTAAAGTCTTATAAATAAAATATCCTAAATAGACCCTTATTATTGATTAAGTCCAGGAAAAGTTCGGCCATCTGAAGGATCTTTACTTTCTTCCTTTTTTTCCTTTTTTCCTCTGTTTCTTGTGGAGAAAATCAAGGATTTTTTTACCTAGGGGAGTTTCCATTTTGCAGATAGTGGACACATGCCTTTATGTCGGGAAATTGTCGAGTAAGTAATGGAAGTATCTGTTCTCATAAATCTTATTTATAGTAATTTTCCTAAGTTACGAAAGCATATATACTAAATTGAGCTCGTAACCCCGTAGATCTTCTAGTCGGTTATTCGTACGTCATTATATATAAGAGAGTAATATAATTTCATTTATGTCAGGCCCACACCCGTGTAAGTGGCTTCTTAAAAGTTATACTATCTAATTTTTATATTCAAAAATTAAATGGGACCCCAACGAAAAAGCTAGAAGTGAAATGTCCCATTTTCTTGCCAAACTACCATAGTTTTTCGTGACAAACAACTTCACGTGATCCAATAAAAATTGTGAAATTTGATGTAAAAAAGGTAGAATCTAGAGAAACCCAGTATGAATTATTTTACTAGTATATGCGGACCCACTCCTTCTCTACGTTCTTTTTGTGCTTTTTCTCGAAGAGTGCATGTCCGGCGATAAACTGTCAACAAGATTAGGATTAACAATGAATAGACAACAAAGATGAAGACATATAGTCAGACCTAAAACATCTTTTAATGTACCTGCTCTGTCATGAGTGTGTATAGCTTTAGGCGTTTTCAAAAAAGCAATCCTAACATGATTTAGAAAAAGGGTTTTCTTTCCCCCTTTTTTTTTTCCTCCTTTTGATTAATATGCCGATATTTTCTCACTTTTTCGAGAAGTAAGAGTAGATCGAGAACAGAATTGTTGCCGTTAGATTTTATAAAATCACTTACAACTCTTCTAAAAAATATAGATTATTAGATGAAGACGTAATCTGATTATCAAATATTATAATATTCTCTTTTATGCTTAAGTCAAACTTTGACCTAAGGTTGAGCATGAAGATGTATAGTACAACAAGCAAATAAGGAAAATATTTGAACTCATGACCTTTGCATTGATAATGTGTAAAGTCTTGTGGGACTACTTCTAATTATGCTAAAAAATTTAATTGTTAGATGAATATGTGATTTGAAATTTAAATATCTTTAAAATTGTTGAGCTACATTTGACTATAGGATGTATGAAATCATGTTAAAAAAAATAAAAACTGAACAGTGATAGAAGAAATTAAAGTTGGAGAGAGAGAGAGAGGACTTTGAAGTTTGAACCCTTTATCAAAATGACCAGAGCGGGATGATTATCTCTAAAGATTTGTTGAAAATGGTTTATGCAAGTGGCACCAAATGTTTTCTTAAGTTATAGAATGTCCCTAAGTTTACTAGTTGAGCAATGTTAGAGACTTTTTAATAAGAAGGATCACCCAACTTCTATTACTAGTTAAGTGTCACAATAATTCATTTGATATTTGAATAAGTCACATCTTTAAATAAGATGATATATATTAAAGTACCTCTTATTGCTTGCTTGGGGGGTTTATATTGTGCATCATATGCATGTAATCTTCTTTCACCTAATGGCTTACATTTTCAAATTTGATGTTCTAAAATGATACCATAATTTGATTTTCACATGTGAAGCTAATCGTTCATCAATTGCATGTGTTGTTCTCAATTCATTTTGTATGTGGGAGATCGTATTAAATTATTTTAAACCATTTATCTATAAGAGCTATATTTTAACAAATCTATATAGTTTTCTTTCGTTTAATAGCTTAAACTTTTAGTTTGGATATTTTATATGTACACTTATTCAACCACTTAATTGTGGTCACTTCTCTTAGTAACTAACATTATATTTAGACTTAACTTCAAGGTGACCCTTCTCTCTCTCCCTCTCTCTCATCTGGTAAGTTAGTGGAAACCTGTTGTCCTATCCACCTAGCTTGAGGAGTTTAGGGATCCTACTGTATGTCCATACTACCTACTAATTTTTTATAGGTATAGATTTAATCTCTCAAGTTATAAGATCCAAATCAATCCCTCTCAGGTCTTAATCTTTTGACGCGAGGGAGACATTACTAAACCTTGAAAGAATTATATACAGAAACAAAATTATTTGGTATAAGATCATTGGTTGTCTCTCCATTAAACACGTATTACCACCATAAAATATAAGGAGAAACGTGGACCATATGGAGTAAAATTTATTGAACAGATCTAATGTAACTAATCCTTATGATGAGCAATGCAAGAAGCAAGAATTATACTAATAGCTCAACGCATCACGCTAACCATCTGCTTAAATAAATCTAAGATACTTGAATGATTGTATGGAACGAGTAACACATGATCTTATATGGGAAAATCACCAAAGAAGTCATAATTCTAAATTTATTTTTTTGGCCAATTGAGTTCTTAATTTTTTGCAATTGTGTCAATTTAGTCAATCTAGCTAAATTTGATCGGTCAACACCAACTGACAATTTTTTAATAATATTTTAATTTTTGAAAATTTTATTAATTTTTTATCGTTTTTTTTCCCTCCCTCCTCCTTCCTTTGGCTCCGATGACTGGCTAGAGGTGAGGGTCAATCACCAAATTGAGGCAGCTGGCTAGTGGCAAGCTAGGCGAGGGCGAGCCGGCAAGGGCTCACCTTGCTAGTGTCTGCCAAGCTCGCCCTCACCTAGCGATGATGACGTCAAGCTTCCCCTTCCATTGGCAAGGCTCACCCTCGCCCAAATCCGGCGAGAGCTTGCCAGCATGGGCTTGCCTTGCCAGTGGCTGGGTGAGCTCGCCCTTGCCTAGTGACGGCAAGGGGAGCTCGCCACTAGCCATCAATTGGCCAGGCGAAGCTTGCCCTTGCAAGTGGCTAACAAGCTAGACCTTGCCGAGCAATGATGAGGCAAAGTCACCATTGGCCAATGACTAGTCCTCCCCTCTAGGCAATCGTCAAAAGAAGGAGGAAAGAGAGAGAAAAAAAAAGATAAAAAATAATTAATTAAAGTATTCAAAAAATGAAAATATTATTAAAAAATTGTTGACCAACGTCAGTTAGCATCCACGTGAGTGCTAGTTGGGCAAATTTGGCATGATGAAATGAATTGGCACAATTGCAAAAGGTTTATGATTTAATTGCCCAAAAAAATAAGTTTAAGATTAAATTTGCATAATTGCGATAGGTTAGGACTTTTTTAGTAATTTTCCTGATTTTATACATATGAGGAGATGAGGTGCATGACCTATCACATTATATAAACAAGGTAAAATTAGAGAGTTTGAGGGGAGTGGGGAAACAAACATGCTTAAAAAAGAGAGATGGGGGGGTGAACCTGTAACATCTTGTTGACATTGCTGGCGCCGAAAACCTTGTGGACGTTGGTGAACTTGTGGGGCTCGCTGGCTGGGAAGTACGGGGCAAACACGCAGTCCTGCATGCACCTCCTCCGCAGCAGCTTGCACGCCGCGCACGCCAACGGCGTCCCCCGGTTCCTCCCCTCACTGCTCTCCTCCATTGCTCTCCTTCTTCTCTGGTTGAAGTGAGCGCGGAGCTTTGCTTGCCGGGTTCTCTGTGCGTGTGTGAGAGAGAGAGAGAGAGAGAGAATTGGGGTTGATATGTTTTGCCTTTTAGGCTTAGTCAAAGGAGCAAAGACAAATATGAAGTGAAGGAAGCAAAAAAAGGGAGAAAGAGTGAGGGGAGAGACGTGGAGGGAATGTGAAGGAGAGAGGCGGGATTTATATTGTATATATAGAAGGGATCGCCTGACGAGAGTGCCCCACTCTCCACCTCTCAAGTAATACAAAAGAGCAAAGACGAGTGCGGAGCAAGGAGAATCTTTTGTGTCGACAGTGACATAGGGCACCGCCGTGACACCTTTTGACAATTTTTCTTTGGCGATACACTGACTTTTGCCTCTCTTTTGTTGATGTTTCGTCCTACACTTTGGATTTTTTTTTTTTTCACTTTTTAATTCTTTTGTGATTGACTGGGAAACCGCGGGCGCTGCTGAAGGAAGAAAAAGAGAGAGAGAGAGAGAGAGAGAGAGATGGTTGAGGTGATCTGACAACCGTGGCTGATCTTGCACGAGGAGACTCTCTTCTTGTTGAGGCGGAGGTTGTGCAACTCTAGTTTAATTTAAGTAAGAATCCATTTATTTCGTGAAAAATGAATGATTTAGAAAATATTTTCCTAAATATGACTATATATATAAATTGTAAAAATGAATGAACGAAAAAAAATTTCTTTATCCACAAAAATGTTAAGGCATAAATTATTATCAATGAAAATACCAACTGTCGCGACCTAATTTTTTTTCGGGTTCACCGCCTAAAACTAGGTTAATGGACTGCTGAGTTTTTTTAAACTTAGCTTGGGCTCTCCCAAGCCCATACCAAATCGCGACTTGAGTCTAAACTTTTTAAACATGCAAAATACTATCTAGGAGTCGCCACTAATCTGTTTTTGATAGGTCGATTAGACACCTAAGCAAAATAATGGGAGAATTATTTTACTCCTACGAACCAGAGACTAAGGGTACGGGGACTTGGTTACACTAGACTATCCTAGTGCCCTTTCGGTACCATTTCTTTTTAATTTTCAAAAATGTTTTGCAGGCAGCTTGATTTGATTTTAATTCATTTTCCTAATGTGTGAGGCGATCATGTGAGTACACAAACCACCAATTTAACACCCGAGAAAGCGAATAAAATAATGCTGGACTTACCTCAAAGCAACGAAAGCAACTGCATTGTTAGGTCAGAATTCATATCAATAATCCTAGATATGATTTCTAATTAATAAGCAATCACTCAATTTTTTGTTTTCACTTTATTTAATGAAAGTCGTGCAATGCATGCTACTAATTTAACATGAAATGATATGACGTGGCAATATGACCTAAACTATATAACATGAATAAGCATGCAATCCATCTTAAAGCATGAAATGAATTTATTCTAATTTTTTGTATTTTCCATAAAATTCGAAATTAAAGAAATGCAACAATTAAATATGCAATTTAATCAAATGACCTAGTTCTAATGACGAGCAATGAACTTAGCAACAATCACTAGATGACGAAAATTTCATAAACCTAATCATACATGTCTGATTTACTAAACCTATATGCTCAGGCAGAATTTTGATTTTTTTTAATAATTAATTATTAAATAAATATTAAATCTAAACTATCAACAAAATAAAGCAAGAAAGGATTAAAATAATCGAAAAAATAACCTATTGTCTCATAGGTCAAATTAATGGTTATTCTAACCCTAATTATCACAACAAGGAGATCAAAACAATTACAAATCTGATCCGAAGTCCTACGGACCAAATTAAATAATTATTGTGATTTAACAATTAAAATTTCACCAAAAAGCCCAAAAATTAATATAATAAAAAAATGATCCGATGTCTCTCGGATCAAATTAATAATTACATTAATTTCGGACAAAATCCCTACGGATAATGCATACAAAATGCACAAATATTAACATTGACAAACCATATTCTAACTTAAACAATAATAACAAAATTTAAAACACAATAAAATAACATAAAATAAGCAAAAGAAAGAAATAAAAATAAAACTGAAGGAGGGGAATTGCAGCAGCGTTGGTGGGCATATGGCTAGTTCTTGATTTGATCATTTGCTAGTCTCCTCCGAGAACTTTTTCCCCTTCTCTTGTCGCCTCTCTCTTGTCAATTATGGTGGAATATGGAATTGTGTAGCCTTTTGTTCGGCATTGAATTACCTGTGACCACAACATCAAAACAAAACAAAGTAAATTAGGTAAAAATATGGGGTAAACAACTTTAATAGGGAGAGAAACAACCCGGTTTTATCACAGTGAAATCACTGGATGGCAATCAGCGCTTAGGTACGTTGGCCACTTCGATGTCTCGCTGCTGGAATTATCGTCGGAGATGTAGGAGTTTAATCTAGGCAAGAAACAAAAATAAAATCACCTTAGTGCGAATAGCAAATTGAAATTGCACACAATCAAACTTTAAAAAAAAAAAAAAAGAAGCTCGACTTAGCTTTAGGCTTGTCGTCAATATCCATGAAGCATGATGAACATGGGGCATCGTCAAGAAGACTACACCATCGTCCAAGATCCCTGAGGGTGGGTGCCTCCCCTTAAAGAAAATTGAACTCAAAAGAAACCAAGGAGAAAACCCTCCTCACTTTTGCTCTGAATGTTTTTGAAAATCGCCCCTCCCTTTTTCTCACGAACCGTCGCCTTTTATAGTGAAAACCTCTATTGTCGTTTAGAAAGTTATGCTTCCTTGATTGCGGGAATTACAGAATTTCAGCCCCGATTTGCCATCGCAAATTAGCATTTCGGTTTTTCACTCATGTTACCAGAAACCCATCCAAGTTCGTTTTGATTTTTGCAAGCTGTTCACCGGATGAATATAATCTTTTGATACTTTCCCTTTGATTTATCAATCTGGCCATTATCCTCACCAATTTTGGGTTTGGTTTCCATTTTGACTTTTATTCTCTTGATTTCTTGAAGATCTAATTGAAGCAAGAATAATTAGTCAGAATTCCCACCTTCCATTCATAACCAAATCATATTGATCTTCCCCTTATTTTCCTTTTGTTCAAAATGCAATTTTATTTTTCCAAAATTTGGTGTCAACACCAACATGTTAAATTGACTAATTATTTCAAAAGATAAAAATAATTACTTTAAATTATTTATTTTCCACAAAACAAATGGAGCCTAAATTGAGGGTTTCGATACTATGGATTGATTGATTGTCTCTTATCTCTCTATTCTAACTCAGTATCTTAACTTGACATGTGTCTATTTGTACCATAAAATACGAAAAACAGAAAAAAAAATTAACTAAGTACTAATTTTTCCTGTTTCATTATATTATAATATAACCACCGTCACTTATCCAAAAATTCAAGATTGTTGGCAAAATCTCGTTGCCTTAAACTATATGGAGGGTGCCAACTCTTTGCTATGAAAATGACACGAGATAAAGACCATTCATATCTAGAAGTGAGCACCAATCTTGGACCGACCCAACCCCGCTAGTCTTGATTTGGTCCCTAATGAAACTAGGTCGATCCTTGATCCTAAGACCCTTGGACCCTGCACTGTATGGTTTGGTCCACCCAGGCCAACTCTATACATAATATATTATATATTATTATATAGCTACTATATTATATACTATATGCTTTTGTCTACTTTAAATTCTAGCACATCTTCATCTATTCTCTTCATAGTTCAATTCATCATGTAAATTAGAAAGTAGAAAGAAACCCAAACCGATTTCAATAATTAAAAAAAAGAAAAGAAAAAGAAAAGAAAGAAACCCTCTTCACTTGCCTCGGCCTTGCTCATGCCTTGGCCTTGCTCGCCTTGGTCACAACTCGCGCCTCTTCACTTGCGTCACTCACCTTGTTGCTCGCCTATGTTCACTCACCTCACTGCTTGCCTTTGTTCTCGTCTTGCATGCTTGTTTTTATGGTTTGTTGCAATTAGCAAGTGTAAGTTTTTAATGTTATTTTATCTTATATTTATGTTTACTATATATTGGTGTTTATAATTTGGTTGCTCAATGTCACATTATTGATAAATATGTAATTTGAAATGGTACGTTTGTCCTTTTAAGGAACATAAGAAAGGAAAAAAAAATAAGTGATTGGTCTCAAGTTGGACCCATAGGGTAGATCCAATCATCGGTCCCAAGCTCAACAGGGTCAGTTCTCAATCCCAAAAATTGAGGACCAACATTGTGTGGATTAGTCCCTGGATTAGGTGTTGGATCGGTCTAACCCGAACCATGCTCACCCCTATTTGTATTAGAAGATTCATTGATCCATGCTCAAGCCATGGTTGGGGTTGCTATTAGGGGTGTGCAAAAGAATAAAAAATTGGTCGAAACCAAACTGAAACTGGCAATTTCCAAGAGAACTAATCTGGTTCTCGATTCCAATTTATTAGAAGCGGCGGATGTTGGCTAGTTACTTGGTTCTAAGTATGAAATTATCCACCCACCCACCCGCTCGTCCAGACTGAACTGGTAATATGTAAATATATATTTAATTTTAAGGAAAATTTTCAATAAAAAATTTAAGAAAAATGAAAACCCTAAAATCCCTAATTTGAAACGTAATACCCATTAACTGAGTGCCTGTCTTGTCTCATTCTTACCTCATATGAGTTGTCTCTCTATCTCTCACTCACCGTCTTGACTCTCAAGCTCAATGCCCGTCAACTATGTCAACTCTCAACTTTTAATATGAATCCAATATTTTTACTAATCTTGCAGTAAAGAATATAGAAGTTCTATGTTTTTTACTTTACTTTGGCTTGTCAGAAAATGTTGTACTAACTACGTGAAATTTAATGGGATTAGTTCCATGGACTCACCTAAGAACTGGACCGGAGTGGCAAGTTGGTTCTCAGGTGGATTAATGGAACTAATAAGTAGTTCCTAGTTTAAATTTTCAAAACTATTCCTTAGTCTACGGTTTCTAGTTCCGAGGTGGGAACTATCCACCTGAACTATGCTCACCTTTAGTTGTCATCTTTCTCTCTCAACTTTTGTTTCTCAATTTTATTTTCCGTTTTATTTCCAGAGTTTTCTAAAGTATTGATATCAGCTGTTAGAATATGTTTGATTTTGATGATTACTTCTGTTGACTTATTGCTAGCCAGTGGAGGGCTAGATATAGTGGAGGACTAGATATAGAGAGTTGGAGAATCTAACGAAGTGGAGGCTTAATGGCCCCAGGCTAGGATTGTCGAATCCTAGTGCTTCCTCCTTTATTTAATCTTATGACTTTTCCAAATCAAAAGGCTCTTCTTTTAATCACTCTAATATTGTTTTCCAATTTAAAACAAATGACACTCTAAATGACCTGATCCATCAATCACTCTGTCTCTTTCTCTCCCTAGTGGTGTTTAGGGTAAAAATTTTCATGGGAGAATTATCCAAGAAGTTCTAAACCTATTATAAGACCTCCAATTTAGTGTTAAAGTTTCCACTTCGATCAATATAGTATTAAACCTTTCAATAATTTTTTAATGCAGTCCTTCCAATCTTGACATCCAATTAGCACTGGTCATTCTGCATAGTACAACCAACAATATGATATATTCAATATGACTCAAATGTTGTCCTTTTTTTCAAAAGTGGCATCATTTTGCTCAGAAGAAGTTGCCTCTATTGCCCTACCGATATGTCTATAGTACACGTTAGCATTGTTAATCACGTCAAATGCCACATCATCTTGAATGGACAGAAAACTTGAAGGTTCATATTTGTGCTCCCCGAGTAATTTTTTTTTTTTTTTTTTTGGGTAGGACCTCTGAAAATTGGGAATGTTTTGGTCCTGCAGTTACAAATTTATGGTTTTTTTTTTCGTAAGTATTTGGCCGAGAAGAAGATGTCCCTTGCTGGTGATGTTTATACTTTTCATCTTTGTACCTTTCAATGGTCTAAGATATACGGCCTTACATCATTATGTATCAGAAATGGAGCTGAAATTAAAGAATGCTCCGCAAAAGCATGCATGCGGGATTTATATGATCACGCACATTTATACTTTGAGGAGAGAGGGAAAAAAAAGAATTTAACATCATTATTAGTTGTTAGAAAAAGGATAAGATAAATTAAGGAAAAAGGGATGTCCAGGGACGAACTACCTCATAATGATGAGGTGCTCGATGGCATGGGTCATGGGATCCAAATCAACAATCATTGTCTCAGTCAACCTCTCCTGCGTTTTGGTCTTCCCTCTCTTGCACCAGTGAAATCGATTAGCTCTCCCACTCGTCCAAAAGATCCAACCCCTCATGATGATGGCAATGAATTGCCGAAGACCGATACGTGAAGGAGGAAAAATAAATATATTAATAAAAGGAAAAAGCTCATGGGTCAGGATAGTCCATGCACGAGATCTTTTTCCCTTTTAGAAAAAAGGCATTGTTAACGAGTTTTTCGAAGAAAACTTATTAAATAAATCTAATAATAATATGTTTTTCTTTTTTGACGCATTAATTTTGTATAATAACGTCGTTTTAAAAATGCCAAGCTCTTTATTTTAATTATTTAACAAATACCTTTACCTGTCGCAAAAATCGCAGTTAAAAATCATGTAAAGATTGAAGTTAGATTTGTGGGGGACCAACCTTTATATTCAAGTGGCAACCTTCTAGCAGTCCAGAATTCTGCGAACATGCGGATTGAGTTTATTCCTCTAGATGAGTCCAAGTTCGGCTTGGGCTTCATAGATGTTTGTGATGATTGAGCGTCCATCGGTGCATTGGGAGGGCCGGCATGAATTATGAGAATTATGACTTCGTTACAAACTTCAAGTTGGGATGGAGAATTGTCAAATTATCTCTCGAGTTTGAGCCAATGAACAAAACCTGATTCAAACCTCAGCCATGTGATTTAAATTAGGAAAGTCTTGGTTGGTACTTTTGGTTGACTGAACATATAAAACAACAATGAAAGCCCTGTTGGAGTTGGATTCCTATTTTGAGTTGGCTAAAAGGGGTTTTCTACGTTGGATAATGATGTGGGCAAAGTCCTATGTTGTGCAACTAATGAGATATTTTGGGGCTTATAACAGGTTGGGTATCTATTCTAGCGAATTAGTTTTACCGAATGACCACACCTTGTGGTAATGGATCAATATGGTTTCAAAGCCATTCCTTTGATGCCCACCTTCTTGTACTTTATTCCTAAGGTTGTGGTCCTTTGGTGGTGGCCCGAGGCTACGTCCTCGTGGGCCACATTGCGAGGTCACAAAATTCTAAAGAGGAGGAGAATGATGCGGGTAAAGTCCCACATTGAGCAACTAAGGAGATATTTTGAGTCTTATAATGGGTTGGGTTCCCTATACTGGAAAGCTAACTTTTCAAGTCGAGTTCTTCTATCCCTTGTAATAACGCATCGACACGGTATCAGAGTCATTCCTTGGACAACTCCTTCTAGCACTTCATCCTCGAGATTATAGTCCCTTGGTGGTGGCCCAAGGTTATGTCGCTGGGACCGTTTCATGAGGTCACATAATTCTAAAGAGTGGAAGGATGATGCAGGCAAAGTCTCGCATTAAGCAACTAATGAGATATTATGAGGGTTATACTTGGCTAGCTTCCTTATTATGACAAGTAAGCTTTTCGAGATGAGTTCTTTCACCTCTTGTGACGTACCAGATATAGAGGTGGATTTTCGTTTCAATACATCGAACTAAATAAGAGAAGTATTAGTATTTTTCTGAGTGAGTTTTTTGTATGAGATTATAAAATAATGCTTGTGGGTTTTGTTTTGGGTGTATTTAAGGTTGCGAAATACTTGAATGATTATAACTCTGTAATTTTGCGTATTGACAAAAGATTTCTTTTTTATTTTTTGGCAGTTGGCTCTCACCGTAAATGATGTACCAAAATTTGGGCCGAATGATTTGAAACTTCGATGTTCCGTATGATTCCTCGTTGATTTTGTTATTAGCTTACGTGTTTTTCCCCCCAAATATCTCCTTTACTTTATTTCAATTTTTTCATGGAACGAACTAGCAAAAGGGAACGGAGGACAAATATTAATATTAGTTTCCATCTATGTCAGGGAAAAGTATCAAAATAGTCCTAAACCTTTTTGCATTGGTAACAATTCAGTCATAAACTTTTTATTGGACCAATTTAGTCCTAAACATATTTATATTGGTACCAATTTAATTCATCCGGCTAATTTAAGCTAGAAATTGCTGACATGGCCGCCGGCAGTATTATGTGGCGTCATATAGACAAATTTTATAATTTTTTATATTTTTTTCAGATTTTTTTTTAATTATTGTTTTTCCTTTTTTTCTCTTTTTTTTTTTCTTTTCTCCTTATCGTTTGGCCGGCGAGGTCGCCGGCCGGCCGACCATCGCCGGCCACTGGCTAGTTGGGGTGAGGGGCCTTGTGCCCTCGCCTATGGCCAACGAGGACGCCCTCGCCTGTTGGCTAGCAAGGGCGCAGCGGCCCTCGCCCAGATTCAGGTGAGGGCACGACGCCCTCGCCCGCCACAAGCGAGGCCGTCGTGGCCCTCGCCTGGATCTGGGCGAGGGCCGCCGCACCCTAGCCTGTGGCTGATGAGGGCGCAAAGGCCCTCATCGGTTGGCCGGCGAGGGTTTTGGCCCTTGCCTGGATCTGGGCGAGGGCCGCCGCACCCTAGCCTGTGGCTGACGAGGGCGCAAAGGCCCTCGTCGGTTGGTCGACGAGGGTTTTGGTCCTCACCTGGATCTAGGCGAGGGCTGACCCCCTCGCTTGTGGCCGACGAGGGTGTGGCAACCCCTCGCCCTGACCAGCCGATGGCCGATGATGGTCGGCCGACCGGCGACCTTGTCAGCCAAACGATGAGGAGAAAAGAAAAAAGAAAATTAAAATTATAAAATTTGTCCACGTGGTGCCACATAAGACCGCCGGTGGCTACGTCAGTAATTTCTGGCTTAAATTAGCCGGATAGACTGAATTGGTATCAATGTAAAAATGTTTATGACTAAATTAGTCAAATTGAAAAGTTTAGGACTGAATTGGTACCAATGCTAAAGGTTTAGGACTATTTTGGTACTTTTCCCTCTACGTCGTAATCGTCGGGCAACGAAACTGCTGTGATGAAGTTCAAAGTCCTCAACACGTAGCCCCTTTCTTATGTTTATTTCAAATTATTCATTATTTTCATATACAAGTTGCTATATTATTTTCACTATTTTAACCATCGCGATCCCATCCAATGTGGACCAAACACACGTGTAATGTATGTTGGCATCCGGTTCTATATAAGAAATCAATTTTATATGGCTAAAGCTACCAAAACTCTAAATTAGACCTATTGTAATATATTTACTCTAAATTTTTTCTATAACATAAAAGATTTCAAACTTGTACTTGTATGATATATTTATCCTCCATCAAAGTTTTGTCAATGATAACTATACAAAAATTTGTCAACATGAATGCTATAAAGCAAATGGTGTTAATATAGTGTTCTCATGACTTAAGTGAAATAAAAGCAATGTTATTTTGGCTTAAAAATCATCTAACAGAACCTTGACAGAGGGCAAATATGTCACATATTTATAAGTTTAAGATTTTTTATGTCACAAGAAAAAAATTTATTATAAATGTGTCACAATGAATAAAGTTTGGGGTTTTTTATATCACAAAAATAAGTTCAACGTATATGGAACATAGTCTGGGAATTTCTTGTGGTTTTTCCCATTTCTTATATTATCTTGTTCTATCCGATCTGAATACACATGTTATCATACAAATTCAACGAATTAAAGGTTTTTTGAAATCAATTTTGTTGTTAGTATTTATTGGTTTGGTGTAGGAAAATTGACCAAATATGAATCAAATGAGTGCCGAGGACTCAAATAGGAGCGAGGGTGAGAGAAGAAAGGAATTTTGTTATTGTTCTTTTTAAAATTTTCACCAGCAATGTTCTTGCTAGAAGTCCTTGTCTTATTGCCAGTCGAGATCAATTCAGGGGACATTGTTTAATTAATTATAAACTTATTTTACGAATGTTAATTCAATCCTAAACTTTTAATTTTTTGTCAATTGAATCCTAAACCTTTGTGTCAAATTCCAATGTAGACCTTTCGACTAATTTTCATCAAAAATTGCTGATGCGGTCGTCTAACCATCACTAGACTGTCTTCCTACATGGCACACCACTATGTCAGCAATTTGCAACCAAAACTGATTAGAATGACAACATTGGAACTTTGTGTAAAAACTTAGAGCTAAATTGGCAAAATTGAGAACTTCATACTTACATCCGTACGATAAATTTAGAACTAATCAAGGCAATTTTCCCAATTAGTTCGATGTTGACAACAATTAGTGGTGCCCAAGACCCATATTATTTCACACCAAATCATAGTTATAAAGTATGTGCGCATCATGTCAACCTAAAAACTTGGCACTTCCCATGATCTCCCATGATTGTGTAACATGCCGTGGGATTGGACCTCATCCCTTTAATCAGCCGACAAAAATACTTCGAGAATGAGAATCTTGACCTCTTTTTTATGTGACAAGCTCGAAGTCAATTTTATTTTTTCTTTGGAGGTGTGACCACAAAGGAGTCTAAAGACAAACACAATCGAACGGAGGCATGCATGTGTAGCTCATGTGCAATATCGACAATGATTTAGTGGGTGAATTAGGTGAAGCAATCATGCAAATACTTTCACTTAAAAAATTATTTTATTTAAGTTTATTATATTGAATTCTCTTAGACAATACCTGATTTTGGTCCCCCCACCCCTCATCAGTCGGTCAAAATTGTCGAATTAAGAAAAAAGAAGGAAAGAGGTAATTGGCTAGTTCAATGATTTTTCTCGCGGTTGTGGTACGGTTGTAATTTTGGCTTGCGAAAATGGTCAACGTCACTCGGCACAGTTTCTACCGTTGGGTCTTTCGGTTGGTAAGGAAAAAAAAAAGGGGAGGGAAAGCACGAGGCTCCAACCCTTTTTTTTTTTTTCATTTTTGTTTTGCAAGTAAATATATATTTTAAAATCAAAGTTCAAAGTGAGGGCGGCCCACCCAACATGCTTTTTATATCACAATATATTTTTATTAAAAAAATTTATAAATTATTGTATTTTTGGCCCAATGGAACCGGTTGGGATTTGTGGTTTCTTCGTCCCTACACAAGACGATGCTTTGCGAACATGACCCAGATGCTTTGCGGACATATGAAATCATTTCATAAAATGTTGTTTTTATTTAATTATTTGTTATGGATTTGTCGTAGATACACCAGCCGAGTAAAATATTGCTCAAGGGGTTTCATTTTCTTCAGTTGAGTCGTTGATATGAGTAGTTACACTTTTGTCAACTACTTATATTTCAAGATCAACGGTTGCGGATGTAATTTGAGTAAAGGGTCTTTTGAGCAACGGCAATCCCAACCTTTTGGGATCACATTCTTGGAATTGCGGATTCTCTCTATTTACTTGTTTA